>JANHGB010050574.1:0-43758 GCA_026283785.1 Coracopsis vasa | reverse complement strand
TAATTCCTTGTGTTTAGCCCCATGCTGTGTGCCTCAGTGTGCAGGCACTTCGGAGAGACTTCCTTGCTTACATGCAAATGCTTGAGATGATGCCACTTAAGCCCTGTTTTGTTAATTTTTGTGTTATTGTTCACATCACCGCAGGTGCTTGGCTTGTCAGCCTGTCCATTGCTCCCTCAGAGCTGTGGTAACTCTCCCCATCCCTTGTGGTTCCTGGTTTAAAGCTCTGTTTATCGGGTTAGCCACCCTGCGGCAAAGATACCTATACAAAGATATTACTGTGCATGTCACGTCAAGCTGATCTGTTTGTTGCAGCTGTAAGGTCAACACTGAATATTTTCTGCTGGAGGAATCTTTACTGTGAACCAGGAGAATCTGCAGAGCTCAGCAACTATATTCATGTCTCTGTGAATCCTTACAATTTTAAGGGATCTGTAACTGGGTTTCACCACTTTACTCCTTTCTTCTGTGGAGGCAAATCTCATCATGAAAAACAGACAAGAAGGAGTTAATATCTATTCCTATGGAACACATTAAGTTTAGAAATCTAAAAACACATGAAAACTTTGAGGATATACATCCATATATGCAATATGTAATTCAGTAAACATGGTAAGAACTAGCTCAGTATTTAATTATGAACTGTGGTTTAGATTTTTTTTTTCTTCCTCATTTGAACTAGAAACAGAAAAACAGTTAGTAAGCACAGCCAGTGAGATGAAAGGAATAAAGGAAAGGAGGAAGTAGATGACAATCCCATCTCAACACTGCCTATTGTCAACTGACTATTTTTTTGCATGAAGCTTAGTCTCTTTTAGAACCTTCTGTGCCTGAGGTGAAGGACAAGCAGCTGCCCCAACTTTTCCAAATAATGCTTTACAAGTTGTGCCCATTAAAGTTACAATTATTTGAAATCTTTGCAAAATGAGCTATTTACTTAATTTAAAAAAACCTAGCATGATAGTAACAAAAACGGGAACGGCCTTGTCAGTCAGAAAGTACATACACATACAACAGTCTTACACTTCTCTTATCCTTGGTCAATAACACTGAGTTAGCCTACTTGCACACAGTGTACAAAGTTTTTCAAAATCAGCTGGTGAATGGTGATGACATTTCACTTTTGAAAGATATTATCACCTGGATTCAGGCCTTCTTTCAGAAAACCTGTGTTCAGAAAAAATCACAGAACAGCAGCAGCAGCAATCACTGCAGTGTGTGATAGAAGACAAGGGACGTGACATCATATCCCTAGCTAGAGACACTGGAAAGAACAAGTAAATCTCTAACAGAAACACAGCTACATCTTATTTTGTCTCAGCATTAAGGGTCTAAATGAACATCACCATTCAATTGTATTCTGGGCAACAGCCCAAACTCATCTTTGCAGCAGTTGATTTTGAAACATTACAGTCAATCATATCTTCTCAATTTGTTCTTCCAGGCTTTCGCTATCCTTCTGGTTTCCATTTCTTGTTTGGAAGCCTTGAGTCATTCACCCTGGCAAGACAACCAACCTAAATCAGTTATTTTCTTCGAATTATACTGAAATTGGGATCTTGCTTAGTTTGTTGTTTTCTTCCTCTGTCTTTCACATAATTTTCCCTTTAAGGATCTAATAAAGCTGATTGAAGGCATAAGCACAATATTCCCTTTCTTCTGTTGCTGTCAAATCCAAGTCTCTTACCCACATTGTTGTATAATTGAAACAAAAACCCTCTTAGGTCCAATTCTGCTTTCATTACCTCTGCATTATCCCAAGTATAAATAAAGGACCTGGATTTCATGACAACGTCAGTTACATTAAATGAGTATGTGACTTTCTGATTTTACATAATGTTTTATTTCAAAAAAGGGAAGGGATTTTTAAGACATAAAAGGGTAGGTGTTCTTCAAAAGAGGAAGTATATGTGTCTAAATAATAAAATTTGCTTAGAGTTTCATTTACACCACCAAAAAGTATCTTTTTATTTCATGGTAGCATGTTGTGAATCTATTACTAAAATAAAGTAAATCAATTGAAAACAGGGCAATATTACTTTACTATTGCTAGTAGTGTGACGTAATCTGTATGTTGACCTAGCTGGAGATTTAAAAAGTTTAAGTTCCCAGAATTTTCAGAAGAACTAGCTAGTGCTTAGTGAAGGCAGGCACAAATTAGTACCTACTGCTTAGTAAAAGGGACATACAATTCAGCTGTGTGAGAGCAGCACATCACTAGCCAGTTCACACATGTAGCTCACCCTCAATCACAGTGTCTACAATCATTTGCCCAGCTGAAGAGGTATAGGGAAGGCTATAGGGAAGGCTGAGTGTCATTCAGGGGCAACAGGCACAAAGTTAAGCATACTTTAAAAGATATTAAAGGTTGGAAACATTCACAGAAAACCAAGCTTGGACACTGTCACTCTCCAAAAAGTTTTTTTTCTTGTGAAGTATGTTATGTGTATTATCCTACTGCAAATGTTAAACACATGTCCCTACAGGAACCTCATATAAAGCTATCAATGACACACTTAGCCAAACTGGCTTCTGAATTTCTATAATGGAAATATATTTGTTTATCCATTTTGTGTCTACTATGCAGATATCTGCCATTTTAGACACCAGCACTAAATACTAGGTATTTATTTTCAAAGCATATTTCGCTTTTTTCACTGAGCTTTCACTGCAACACATGGGAGTTAAGCAAAAGCTTTTTTTATTTTTCCCAGCAAATAAATGTAATACAGAATTATGTGTTACCAGGTGTCTGTAGTAACACTGATGTTATGGTGTGCGCTAAAAGAAGACCAAGCATCCAGCTATAAGAATGCTAGAAGCAGACCAATTAATGAAAAAAATCCCTCAAATAAGGCAACATGGACATGAAAAGTGACTGGTCCCCTTCCCTGGGAAGGGACTGTCAGTGAAAGGTATTAAGATACTTCAGAAAAACACTAAACAGTAGAGGAGCTGGCTCAGAAAGAATCAGACTGGCCAAGAAATGGATTAATAATCAGCTTAATCTACCTCACTTATTCAAAATGGCAGTCATCACCATATTTACTGCATGTGGATCAGATTATGAAGTTATTATGATCCATCATCCATGTGACTGTCCTTACTGAGAAATGAGCCTTTCTTCCATTAGTTTTAATCACCTCTCAATCTCTTGGTCAAAATGCTTGTTAATTTTTGGCTTTCTAGGCTGCACTCTGAATTTATATGAGTTACAGGACACACCTAAATATAAATCCCTCAAGAAAAGGAAAGACGAAACTTTCTCCCTCCTTTCTCCTGGCTATGGCAGCAAAAAGTGAGAGTAAAAAAAGGAATATTTGTTAAAATTTCTCTCTATTCAAAGGAGGATCTAATCCTCTCTTATACTACATATTTCTCATGTGTTTTCTGCTTTGTTATACCAAAGCACCTAAAAAAACAATTTTAGGAAGGTGAAGTTGGAGCCTTGCACTGTAACGTACAACACAGCCTCAACAGTTCTCCATATGCAAAAAAAGAACATCTTGTTCTGGCTTTTTTCCCTAGGATGATTGCAAATTAATTAGTTAAGTGGTACATTGTTACCATGTACTGCTTGAGTGATAGATTCATGTGTATTAAATTAGATTGGACTTTTAAAAATGGAGATACAATGCACACCTCTGCCACTTACTCTGCAAGTGCCAGGTGCCTGTGAAGCTGGCTGACCACCACTGTCAAGGGAGGAACTGGGCTACCTGGGAGGATGGGGACTGCAGGCAGGTGGAGAGGCAGGACCCTGCCAGCTGCAGCATGCGCTGTGCGCTCCCACTGCTGTCAGCCCAGGAGTAGGAGCAATGCTCACTCTGCAGGGCTCCCTGACACCTTTGCCTCTTCCTTCTTAACACTTTTCTCGTAGGCTGGCCCCCATTGCTGATGAACAAAATTCTAGTTTTGCCCATGCTTTTGAGAAGACTTAAGCTGGTATGTTTGATGTAATTCCTGTTGAAATCAGTGCAAATGGCAGCATTATTATCACTGGCAGCTGGTCTAGGCTTTTACAAACTTGCCTGCATGTAATCACTAGCTGGGCTGTAGAATGGGTCTACATGTCTCATTTCTTACAACTGACAGCATTTTCTTTCCCCAAAGACTTTCCCTCTAGCTGCCCCTTTGTTTGCAATAGGAACAAGCTACAGACATGCCAAAACAGCTTTGCCTAGAGCTTCTGAAACAGAAAAACTCTTCATTCCATTTTGGATTGTCAGAACTGGCAGAATGCTTCATTTGTTCAGTAGAAGTTTTAGTTGTTCAAACACTAGAAGAGAATTTAAGGGTTTCCCCTCCCCCTGCTTTTGCTAACAGTACTGCCATAACTGGTATGACAGGAAGCAGTCACAGTTTTAAAGTAGCTCCACACCTACATCTACCGAAGCAAAAGAATGCAAGAAAATGATTCATTTTTAGTTTTGATACCAAACAGAAAATATACTTTTGTAGCTATGTGCTTGGAAATCTTTTTCTGACACTAGAATAAAAGTCACAGGATAAATAGATTTGGTTTTGGAAAAGATTGACAGCATTTCTCCATGGTAAACTGCTGCTGTGATTTGTTAAATGAAAATGATGAGATGAGCAAAATTTCTGTGCTTGCCCTGGGACTGCGTTCTACTCAGATTGGTTGTGACTCCATAAAAACACAACATTAAATTGTTTTAATTCCACCAGAAAAAATGTGGCTCAGGAAGGAAATTTTTGATTGCAAGTTAATGTTAGCCTTCATTGGAATAAGTTATACTCTTCAATATCCACATGCGTAATCCCTAGGGAGTTATATGACTACATGTATTCTTTCCCATCTGCTAGCTAATATAAGATTCAAGAGGCTTTCAATGTCATTATATAGATTAGTGACTCTCCCAAGAGGACGCTAGGTTCATGATACAGTGAATAACTTACAATGAGATTTAGAAGAACAACTTTCAGAGATCATTTTGTGTTTGTACGAGTTTTGCACCTGCAATTATTTGTGCTTGTAATTTAGGTTACTTAGATGTTTTTAATTTACAGATGCAATCAGTGATGTAGATACTTAAACTGAACTGAACTGCAGGCAACCATAACTGCAGGTGCAAAATTTTGTCTGCAATGATTTGAATTCATAAACACATCAATTTTCTGAAATCTAAAGTAAAACTAGGCCAAGAAGTGGTTTTATAGTGTTTTTAACAAACTAAAAACTTTATATATTTTTCTTGTTTCTCAAAAAATCTGAAGGTAGTGCTTTTTAGCTTTAAAAATAATAGAGTATCATTAAGAACATGCAAATATACACATAATAATTAATTTGATTATATCTTTTAGCACCTTGACCTTTGAGATATTTTTCTTACAACACCTCTAGCAGGAAATCATAAAAAGATACTGATAGTTGCACCAGTAGAGAGCAAGTCTTATATACACAGTGATCAAAGCAGGCAGAATTTGTAGTGCTACTTATGTAGTGAACAGCACCATGAATAGGTACACATACTGGCACCTGAATTCCCATCCTGTAGGCAGTTGTGGTACCTAGATGTACCATGGGAGAGAAAGGTATTATTACACAGATGTGTGAGGAAACTTGCACAAATGGCATCTACCTGCGTAAGGACAGATAAAATAGCTCTGTGTCGCTGAAACTGGATTCTGTTGTAAGAAAGTTATTAGAAAGAATTTGATGTACTTGAGAGCAAGAACACAATTCCTTGAAAACCACAAATTTCTTACAGATACTGTCCCTAGGCAGAGAGACACAGTGTCACAGATCCTTTTCTGCACCTTTGAAGTGCCACCATGCAATGCCAGTGTGATACAGTGAGGACATGGGTTTAAAACTGAACTCCAGCCCTTTGTTTCAGGCAGGTCACCCCAGCCCAGGTTATACTGCTTAAGAAAACTCTGACAGATGAAGATCTGCATTATATAACAACTATCATGGATGCTGGAGTGATGCCCCTAAGGATACCTCCCATTCTTCATGCACCGTACACAAACTCCTTAAAAACACCATATGGATAAATAAATTTTCCTCAGTGTTACCCCAGTCAGAGAACAAATAGAGTTGACAGTTAATACCAACAAACTTTTTTTTTTTTTTTTTATCACAATACGTTTTAAATGTGAAAGCTTCCTTTGCAGGCCATATGCAGCAATGCTAACAAACAGATTACATGCTGTGTATGCCCCATCCCTGGAAGTGTTGAAGGCCTGGTTGGATGGAACTTTGAGCAACCTGGTATAGTGGAAGGTGACCCTGCCCATGGCAAAAGGCTGGAACTAGGTGATCTCTAAGGTCCCTTCCAACCCAAACCATTCTACAATTCTATGATTTTATGATTCGATGATTCTATGATTTCATCTTCAGTACTATGAAACTCATACACTATGACAACATTCCTCTTGTCCCTCCCACAAAACATATAAGATAAAACATTATGATGTCATGTCATTATTTTGTCTGGAGAGTTGACTAACCTTCATTCTGAGTTTCTCAAAGAGAAAAAGGACAGGCAAGGTAGGTTTTAATGACTGAGAAATGAAGATTTACCAATGATTTACCAAAGGATTCCAACAAAGCTGACTGTTAAACAATTAGAAACAGACTTTGCAAAGCTTCACACCAGTGATATGCTTTAATATAGTTACGGGTGGAAAACCTGCTACAGGATCGTGATGCAGACATACGTAAACACTTTTGAGACCAGATCATCAGGCAAGACAAATACGTGAAGGGAAGAATCATGCAGAAGTTTCTGCCCCAATTATTATTATTGCTACTTATTATTCAGTGATGTACTCTTGGCTTATTGTAGTATCCCCACCTGCCAACAGTTTCTTCATCTGCATGGATGGACATCTATAAAGAAACCTGACGGATTTCTTTTTTTCGGAAGGTAATGGAGCCTGTGTCTCACTGATGTGGCAGTTTCTACTGGATTATTTCTTTTTTAAAAACACTTGCAATGTGTTCTTTGAGCAGCAAACCTGCCTCAGCAGGTTTAACCTGAACATCTCTTTTGAAATGTTTTTTTTTTTTCTCAGTATACTTCTCGGATCCAGCACCCTTCCCAACTTGAATTCTTCTGCAGAAAAGAAATTTTGCCACTTTGGCATTGAATAAACAAAACAAATGAACCCTCTCTCCCAAATTGCTTTTAAAAGCATACAGAGAATTTTACTTTACAAATGAACGAACTGTTTCACGTAGCAATTCAAGCAAATGCAACACAAGCTGTTTTACAGCAGACAGCGTGACATTTTGTGTCAAACCTTTCTGCATTTTATAAATTAAAATAACAATACCTTTATAAATATCAGTATATCAGAAAGAAAGACGATTTGGGTCAAATTTGCTTTTCTTCCGGATCTCTAATTTTCTCTGAATTTGCAAAAGAGAAATACTTTTTTTGTTGCATATTTCACAAACATGCCATGAGGCTTGCTCGGTAACCAGCTCTGAGTTGGATTTAGAGTTTGGCCAGATTAGCCAGAGATTATCACTGCACCTTCACAGCAGTATGATTTGCCATGATCTCACACTCTATAAGTGTAACTGCAATTTGCAATCACACTACTTCCTTGTTCACCATCACTGGAGAGCATTACAAAGTCAATATAAACAACATTTCACTAGGCATGACTAAATGGTTACCTGCTATTCTACAGAGTTTATTTACAGACACGTGAAAACCCCCTCTTATGGACAGTACAGCCAGCAAGGATATAAAAACACTCTTATATTGTTCTAACTGGGTTAACAAGCAGTCAGAACCAATCTTTCCTTGTAAGCCTGTGCCCAGCAAACTGCTTTGGAAGACAAAAGGGTCTACGCTAGAAGCAGATTTGCAAGACAAGGGTGGGCAGAGAGCTCCAAGTGCAGTGGTTGCCGCTGTAACTGTAGACCCTCTCTTCTCTGTCTGTGCCCAAGATGACCCCCACATCAGTGGGGCTGGGGGGGTACTATCGAGGGGGGCTTCTCTGCAGCCCCAGTTTCCCTTTTCCCAGCATAGCATCACTGGTCTTGAGAGCATCCTCAGGAGCGTGGTGGCTGTGTGTGGGGGGGTTGTTGTGCTTGGCAGAATGATCAGTGAGGACCCTGCAGCACAACGAGCTGGGAGAAGGCATCTGCCAGCAATGCCCAGTGGTCTCCTGCCCCACTGCCCCCCAAAAAGGCCTTTTTGCATGTCCAGGGCCCTTTGGGTCGTCTCTGTGCTGGCAGCAGGTTGTGCAGGGGGAGAAGACTTGGGGCAGGGAGGATGGAGCTGGTCTGGATGTCCTGCTCTTTGCCTTGGAGTGCTCTGTGGTGTGGCGCTGGAGCAGGATTCGTGTCGCAGGCCAGGGCTGTCGGGAGGGGAAGGATGTGGCTGCGGGTATCCGTGCGTGCAGGCAGCGCTGGGGGCCTGTATGTGTGAGCAGGGAGGGAGGGAAGCCCTGCAGGGACTCAGGAAAAGGGGGTTATGGAAGCTCCTCTGCTGGTGCTGGGGGGTTCTTGGGTCTCTTTCTCCCAGCAGGGATGCTCTGATGGGCTGCAGCAGTGCCCAGGCCCTCTGTGGCAGCGGGAGCCGTGCAGCAGGCACTGGAGCGGGCTCAGAGGAGCAGTTAGATGGTGAAGCCAAGCACTGAGCAGTCCGTGTTCTTGCTTTATGGTAGTGCTGTGTACAGGGACTGCAGGCATGGGGCCACCCCATACCCCAGCATGGCATCGGTGTGGATGGTGCATGGCTCTTGGTAAGCTCATTCCCAATGAGCAGGCAGGGCTGAGATGGTCACCTTGGCTTCAGAGCCAGGCTGGGAGCAAGGCTGGGGATTGCCTGCCTCTTCCACCCGTGGGGCACAGGGGAGATGTGAAATGCATGAGGGTATTTTGCGCCCCGTCTGCTATAGGACTTGGTACAGGGAGTGCAATGGGTCATGTCCAACAAGAGCCAGGCACTGTGATGAGAAGGGTGATGCCTTCCCATGGGAAGTGCTGGGCTGGTACACAGGAGCCAACAAATGCTGTCTGCGCTGAACTCCTCAGTGTGCATTTGGGGATATGGGTATACATACATACATTGAGCATATGGTATCTGATCACTTGGGAATGTTTTGCAGCACCTCTTCTCAAGCTTGATTTTCCACCTGGTGGGTTTAGTACAGGGAGAAAAGGTACAAGAATGTTCTTCTGTCCCTTAACACATGATGGTTATTTGGGGCACTTTGTGTCCTTTTCTCCTCTCCACACACCAGTGAGCTCCTAAAACAGATTGCCAAAAATACCAATGTGAAACTGTTCCAGTCGACTGCTCCGAGCGGAGGATGCTGCAGGGAGGAGGAAGGAACAGACTGTAGGAGAGACATTCATGGCTCCCCCAGCCCCAACCTCTCCCATGGAGAATGCTGAGTTGGAGCAGACTCAATGTCCTATTTCAGCAATCCGGGGTTTGGCGCCCAAAGTTGTGGTGCTCCAGTTTGGAGTTGAAGGGGGAGTTGGTGGTGGGATTGCAGCAGAAATGTCCCAGTATCCTGGACATCCTTTGTTGTTCCAGATGGAGTATAATTCATCTCTATCCAAACTCATGGGGTGGTAACGTGTTGAGAGACATATTAAGCCATGTGCTGCCCAGGGTCTGGCCATAGTTTAATGTTGCTCCAGCAAACAAAGCCCAGGATAAACCATGTTAGAGCAGGACTTGGATTGCAGGGATGCTTACACCACAAGTATCCTGTGTGTTTCTGAATGGCCTTCCAGCTTGAGTGGGGAGAGGCAGTATGGAGTATGATACTCCATATAGGTACAGGTCCAGAAAGGACTTTATAGCATGGCTGCCTGGCTCCATGCTCACACCTAAGCTGGCCCTTGCAGCTCTGCATGTGCCTGGGGTGTGCTGATGGTGCAGATGCTCTTTTGGAGCCAGGTTTTGCTGTGTTATCCTTGCTCTGCCTGCTGTGGAGCTCCTCAATGCTTCCTGATACAGGGAGTAAATCTGCTCGCCCTTCAGCCCTGGAAGAGCTGGGTCTCTGTGGAGCCAAGCTGCTGCTTATCATCACTGCCTGCTGACCAGGCAGCACATCAGCCCTGCTCTGGCATTTTGGGTCTAGGGAAAGCCTTTGCTGTTGCATCAAGAAGCACAGCTGGGCTTTCCCCTTCCAACAGGTAAATAATAGCTGATAAATGACCAAATAATGAGGCTGGTAGGGTGAAGATGCAGGATGTGGGTCCATGGTGTAAGCATGTTTAGTGCTAACATGAAGGAACCCGGTCTGTGACCAGCCACAAGAGCCAGCTGGGTTCTGCTCTTAATGTTCTAATAAGCTTAAAGGGGGAGCTGTGCAAACTGCCCTGCATATGCTGCATCCTTCCAATGCTCAATTCCCCAGCAGCTCCAGGGTTGTAACATTTCCGGGGTCCAGCCTCACGGATCTGAGATGCTACCCTGGAATATCTGTGCCTTTTGGCTGGGCTGGCCCTGGCCCTGCTCCAGCTGGATGAGGTGTGAGGTGAATGAGCCATTTTCTTGGCAATTAGGAGGATTTGTTGCTTGCTCACACAACTGCGGTTACAAAAGGAGGAAAAACCTTAGGATGTGATTAATTTAAGATCATAAAGGAGAGGGGCAGAGCTCAGTTCAAATTGCAGTTAATTACTGAAGCAGCCGGAGGATTGGAGGAGTCCGCCTGCAGTGATTGGGATATTGATGCTTGTGAATGCCATGTGCTGCCTCCTGGAGCCACCTGAGATGAGATCAAGGCCAGGCTGGATGGGGCTTGGAGCACCCTGCTCTAGTGGAAGGTGTCCCTGCCCGTGCCAGGGGTTGGAACTGGATGAGCTTTAAGGTCCCATGCAAACCCTTCTATGATTCTATGAAAGCCTCTGAGACTGCGCTGCAAATCCCTGCTTCAGGCACCTGTACACTTCATCTGTAATACTACATTAGGGCTTACATTTTAAGCTTTATTCTAAAGCTTATTTTAGCAAAGCAAAGAGTTAAATAATTGATTACATACCTGGAAACAATTACAAAACAAAACCTAAAAATAATGAAGAGGCACTTAATTATTTCTGAAACTAATCTCTTCCCTGAGCTGTCATTTAGGATTTCTCTGAGTCTTCTCTTAGCAGCTTTAGCTAAAGGCCAGCTTGGCAGAGGGCTGCCTTGATGGGTCAGTCAGGGTAGAGCCTTAATGGGTGACTTCCAGACCAACAGGAGGATGTGCAGGAAGCCCCTCCTGGACCATGACTTTTTTCCCCAATTAATCAGGGATATTTATTGTATTAGGAGCTGTGATTAGCTGGGGGTGTTTGTGAGGGGGATCTGAATCACTGTTCTGAGTTGTCTGGGGCTGTGACGAGTTAAAGCATGTTGCTATGTTGATTTCTGGTCACAGAGTGATACCCCAGAGCTGTGTCAAGCTGCTCTCACCACAACTCCTTTCCCCAGCAACACCACATATGTTGGGAGCCCTTTCGAGGCTTTGTGATAACACGCAACTCAAAGTGTTGTGTAGATGAAGAGCTGTTTCTTTAGTAGTCTCACAGCACAATACGGGCTGTGAAGACCTCCAGGGGCTGCACACATGGTGTGTGTGTGTAGCACAGTGGGTTCCTCCTTCTGCCAGTGCTGTGGGTTTGAGCCATTCCTGGTGGAAATAGTGAAGATAAGAGTTCAAATGGAAGTTCCCTGTTAAAGACTAGGTTGGACGGGCTTTGGAGCAACCTGCTCTAGTGGAAGGTGTCCCTGCCCGTGGCAGGGGGCTGGAACTGGATGAGCTTTAAGGTCCCTTCCAACCCAAACCACTCTGTGACTCTATGAACACCACACAGCACTACTGCTTGCATTCTTGAACTCTTCTTCATCTCATCTCTACTGGTTCTCTCATGATTTACTCTGTACAAGGGAGAAACATATGCACATTGTACTCTCTACCCATAGTTATCACTATAACTGAGATTTTGTTTCTACATTGAATGCAGATTGAACACAGGTTCAGTTAAAACTGGTCATAAATTCTCAAAATTTGGCTGCAGACAAAATATTTAGAACTATTTTTTGGAAGTGATTATGTTTAGAGTTTTCATATTTGAATTATTCCCATATTTAACTCCTAAACCATGTAAGATGCATAGAAACTACTTAATTTTGGCCAAATAGCTTAAAATAAAAATTGACACAAGTTTTTGCCTTTTCAAACAATGAAGCCTCCACTCCAAGTCAAGAGCCTTTTCTCTTTAGCTTTGCATTTACTCCAGCCCATTGACATCCTTCACTTTCTTCCTAACAGATAATTTCTTTAAAAACTTGTATCTTGAGCCAAGTCACAACAAAACCCCTATAATTCAAGTGCTTTGGCTTCATTTTCCTCTGCTATTGCAAATGGGAGAGGAAACAAAACAAAAACCTTTTCATTTACCACTCAGGTGCAGGCAAATAAACTGGTTTGAAGGGGCTGACGAATAAAAGCAGGAGACAGGAGCCCTTAAACTCAAGGTCCCAGATCTGAATGGATCTTTTACCCCAGAAGAAAAAGCTGCCCCTGGGTGCTGTGTGCTTACAGGGTCAGCTGAAGTTGGCCAGCAGGCACAGAAAACACAATGTACACTTGAATGGCACAGTGCAGATGTGCAGAGAGTTCACACACCAGTTCAGGGGACCAAACCCACTAAGTGGGCCTCTCCTCTTAGGAACGAGGACAGTACTAGAGGAAATCTGCACTACTGCAATCTCTAGTGAATGGCAACCATAAGAAGCCTTTAAAAGGGGCCACTGTAGAGCAAGGCAGTATCCTGGTGGCAATTACACAGCTAACTCGAGGCATTGGGATAACTGCAAGAGACTCTTAGTGAGAGCTGGGACACTCACCCTCCATAAATCTCATGATGATATGAGTGATAACCCTTTCCTGTCTTCTGTTGTTCACCTTTCCATCTATGTAAAGGTAACTCTGTGGAGTACACACTGAATGTAAATCTCTAAGAACACGGGGCACCTGGACATAGAGAAGTGCTTCAATCACGGACATCATCCAGGAATTCCAAGTTAATCCTAACAACAGGCCTCAGCACATGGATTCAGCTGAATTGCAACATTCGGTGTGACACAAGTGATCATGACAGCAGAATCCTGATCTGAAACAATCACACAGCTTTTTCATCCAGTCCTCAGAGAAAATAGAAACCAGCATATGAAGAGTAGTGACCCAAGTAACACACATTCCTGGTAAGTGTCTGGAGCCAACTCAAATATCACAAGGGTTAAGCTACTCGACATAGTGAAGCTGTCTGTAAGAGGGGCAGAGAAACTTTGCTCTGTCATGTCCTTGTACCAACTTGCAATGTACAACAAATGATTTTGGCTGCAAAGGAGAATTCTCCTACTGTTACATCTGCAATGCTAGTGCAATCCACAGACACCGTGTTGGTTTCATGTAGCATAACAGCCTGAGGGAAACTCTTTTCTTATTTCATTCCTCTCTCGCCCTCTTTTTCCTCCATCCTGCAAACAATTCATTAGAAAGCTACACCTAAATTATAAACTACCAACTTTAGGGAGGAAACAAATTTACTTGAGATTCCGAATGGCTGCTATGTCCAGATTGGAGAGAAGCAGCTGGTTTGGAAATGTTGCCTTTTTCTTTGTTCCGAATGCTATTTAAACATTGGCAGGGGGCCTCATTAAAGATGAATCGATGAATTAGTAAGTAGTGTTGTAGCCAGAAGAGACAGCATGTGCTCCTGTGGTGAAAACAGATTTACACAAAAGAAAGGAAGGGAGGGGGAGAAAATAGCCCATCTCAATGTGTAACAAAGTCAGTGTTTTACAATATTCTATCAGAGCTGCACCAATCCCAAGCAGGATCCATCACAATTTCCAATATAAATTCATATTTGGGGAGAGAAGTTGGAACTGGATGCAAAGTTTCCTCTGGGCTAAAATGTAATAGACAAGTTTTGAACCCTAGAGCATTTTAGTTACCAAAATGTTATGAAGTGTGAAATAATAATAATTAGGCATATAACATGGGAATCACAAAACACAAAGATATAATCCAGCTGAAAAAGCAAAGAGAGATATCAGATCAGCTATCACAATTGATGTATGCAGGCATTAATATGTTAATAGCACCTTACTTTTGGCACCAGACTTCAATGGAAGTCTCAGAAAAAAGGATCAGCTTTAGCCATGGAACTGCAGGGGGGTTTCACATAGTCCGAGATGATGAGGGGATAAATATCAGGGGACAGACCGAAAGTGGAACTGCTTATCTGACTCTGAAATGCAAAGAAGTCAGGGAAGACAAAAGACCTGTCACAGCTCCTGCCCTCAGCACAATACTTACTCTTTTGGCCTTTATCTCTTGCTCCAGCACCAGGAGATGCAAAGGTAGCTCCACACTGTAGTAATGAGAATGGTGCTTCCCATCATACAACTGAATACACCTTTCACATCACCTACATCACCCACCACCTGATCCTGAGCCTACCATCAAACAACTGGACATCAACCTTCTCCTGTGCCGCCAGGAGATAACATTACATTAAAAATCAGAGCAAATTACTAAGGTCTGAAAATGGAGAACTGAGGCACAAAGAGGTTTCATGATTTACTCAAGGTCACCCAGGGAATCTTGAGCAAAGCCAAAGGCTGAATCCAGACCCCTTCTATTCAATACCTGTTCATCTATGACCCATCCTGCAAAGCAGAAACTGGAGGAATATAAGGAACTACACCAAGTAAACATTAGATTTCTGAGTGACTCCAGTGGGTTTTTAACTCATATATAGAATATATATATATATATATATTGCTCCAGATTGCAAGACTCTGATTCATTTCAGGTCAATCACTATTAATAAACCTCAAGAAGAGTCCTAAAAACTTTCAAGACATTAGTTGGTCCTTTACAGCTGCCAGAGGACCATTTATCCTACTTTGTTAAGTTTTTAGCCACATCAAGGACTGGGAGCAAATAAAGATCAATGTGATTACTGTTTTGATTGCTCCAAGGCTGGGCTTCCTCTGTTGTTTTGCTATTTTAAATCACTCACTAACTCAGATCTGGTTCAAGACTCTTTGCATCCTATGTATTTTTCTTGCCTTAAAGGCAAAACCTAAGCCCTTCATGCTGAACATTGCCTAAATTAGTGACCTTCACACAGGAGAAAGCAAGGCACCCAGCAGTTGGGTGACTTAGCACTGGGGCACAAGAGCGTCCCGAGCCACAGCTAGGACTGGAACTGAGAATGCCTGCCTGCAATTGAGATCTTTCCATTACCTCCTCCCAAAGCAAAGGAACATGCATGGGTTTTCACCTGAATTCCATCTCCCCTCTATACAGAAACACTATGAGAGAAATACCTGGGGTAATAGAAAGTTCCTTATTAAACCCAGCCCTGCCCTCACACAATCAGGTGACAAGAGCTGCCAGTCTGTGCTAAAGGTGGAGAGCAAACACTTTGACTTCCCTTTCAACCCAACTTCTGAGATCTTTATGTCACCTTAAGTTTGTTATTAGGGATGGTAAGAACAGGGGTTTTTAATTAACTCTATGTCCCAAGACTCCTCCCCAACTGCTCCATGTACATTATTATTCCCGGTGACTCCCTGTGACCGTGACCCACATTCTCAACCAACACAGAGGTTTGATCTGAGGCAGAACTGAGCCCATCAAGAAGCAAGACAGGACCCCCTGATCCACAGCGGGCAGTCACACCAGACCTAACTTGATGGCTTAAGTTAGAGCAACCCAGAGGACACTCATACACACAGTGAGAATCAGCCTGATTGGACCCAACAGCACATGAAAATTAGGTGCCATTGGATTTTCTGTCTACCTTATCATGTGCACCTCTATAAGAACACATTAATGTAGACCCTCCCTCCACAAATAATTGCCATTGGCAAAGTCCCATCACTTCAACGCCAACTGCGTAAAGTAAAATGGTAAAAATGGGAAGTTTTGCTCTGTTTGCTTCCATAGTAAATAGCATTTTATTCCTTAAACCCCAAATTAATTACCTGCAAAATAAAATACCACTTAGCATAAATAAAGGGAATGATATTTGGTGCATAAATCATACTCTGATTTAAATGAGCTGCTAAAGAAAAAGAGGAATGGGGAAAATCCTCCCTCAGATTGTTTTCTAGCTCAGACTAAGCATCACCAAAGAAATGCCAAAGGTGAGATGAAATCTGAATGACTAATTATTCAAATCAAGGGGACAGAAAGGCTACAATAAAAGGCTGAGAACAGGTAGAGAGAGCAAGAGAAACAAAAAAAGGGTAGAGAAATAATGGGCTACTGAATGCCAAAGGAGTTTCAGGGTTACAGCCCAGCAATGGTTAACACATCCCCACAGCAGACCGTGCCTTCCCAATAAATAAATAAATGAATAAATCTTTGCTCACTATTCTCCTAACCCACCATGGCTTCCATTCAAAAGGCTTGTTTCAGGCCAGGCTGCTCCTCTTTGGAGGCTTTGCTGCACTTTCTCAAGGTAGGGTCATAAAAAAAATATTGTACCTTAAAAAAAAATGTACTTGAATCTATTGATTTCTGCTGTACTAAAGCCCCTGACATTCTGGCGCGATGAAGATATTGCTCTGGACCCTGTGTGCCTCCTCATACTTCTCCTCTGCTTATGAGGGTCTCTAAGGATGGTATTAAAGATATTGTAGTTCCCACTTTCCGACTCTGGGATATCAGCGAGATTCTCCTGTGTAAAGAATAATTATCAGCACTGCTGTTACCTCTAGTAAGTGTGTAATTACATGCTCTGTTTTGTGGGCTGTAGGCTGTGCAATTTTAAATTATACAGTAATGACAAATTCTCTCTTTTTCACCACCTTCTTCCAAATAATAATAATCAGCAGCATCAACATCGTAATGAAAGAAAGCAAAGCTTCTGCTCCGGTTAGAATTATCAGTTTCCATTGGGTTGTGGAATTCTTTTTGCCTTTAAGACTGAAAGGAGCTTTGAATTCTCAAATTTCGGCTGAAAAATAGAAGAATAAAGATAATAGAGGAGAAAGGGAATGAATAAAAGGACAGAGAGTGAATACAGATGAAGCCTTAACACAGAGAGAGAGCAGAGGCATGGAATAGGTTTTGATTCCATTCATCCAACAGAATTTGCCCTGCTTTTATTGGGAAAGCTGGTCAATAACAGGAGCCCAATGCACACTGGAATCCTTTCCCAAAAGTGGAAGGTATCTCTTCACAAGCCCCACATTGAGATTTCTTTGAGTGCAGAATGAAATCAGCACTCAGGGAAGGAAATTAGCCTGACCATGATAAACAACATGTAGTGCAAAGTGCGTGTAATCGGTTCAAGAGATCAGATGTCAGAGTGCTCCCTCGTTTGTCCCTTGCTCATCACACCAATTAGTGATTAAATATTAAAACAAGACCACTAGCTATGTGCAGAGATTGCTGGAAGCTCTCAGAAGTGTTTCTATGCCCACACAAAGGCAGAAGACACATTCACGGGCACCCTGAACCTGTTCAAAAAGCAAGGAATAAACCCAAAATTCATCTGCAGCAATGCAAAAGCAACATTTCTCTGAGGCAGAGGGAGAAAGCTTTTTTCCCCTGAACTGAGCAGATCTTCTCAGTATCTGGTGTATTTGTCTTCAAGGGAATTACAACAGTTTGCATTTGCTGAAAATTTGGTTCATAACTCTGGTTTTATTTTTGTGCTCCCACCAAGGTTTACACATATTCATGTGCCCTTTAGGGAAAGTTTTATAGCGATTCCTGGGGAGAAACCCAAAAGGGACCTATATAAATACACCTCTAAAACCTTCAGGGTTTGAATTAGATCATTTCCATGGGTTATTTCAAGTAGGGGGCTTACAGGTTATCCTATGTAATTCAATGGTTTGGATACAATCCTCAATTCTATAGGACAAAATGGAAAATTCATTTGGGTCTTAGTTACTATTTAGGCTTCTTTTTGTTTATTTCCAACAGGAAGATGCTGGTTTAATTCCCACTATCCCAACAAGTAGTGACATATGAACTGTTGCTATTTACAGTACCATTTCCAAGTAAATATTCACATGAGGAAAACATGTAGGGGCAGGTCCCATGAGCATACAGGTATTGCAGTAGCATTCTGTCAAGCTCTGCTACAATAGAAAACAAGGGGTTAATAATCTGACATTTTGGCTTGCAAACTACAGGAATGAGTATTCTTTACAGAACAATTATAAGAGACTGGTTTTCCAGCTCCCAGTGGGAGGACAATCCTGCCTGGAAACTGGTACAGCCAAAGGCGTTTGGTTGCTAGAAGGCAGATGTAGCTTTTATAGCTGTTCCATGTCACCTCTGAGGAAAGATAGTAACTTTAACACAAGTGGCCCATTCTTTGTCTTTTGGATCAACTTGTGACTCGATCCAACTTCTCCAAGTTCTCAAATCAGCATATTCTCAATATAAAAACTGAATCATATTGCTCTAAGGCATTGCTGAGGCATACTTAACTTTACTAAAGTACATATTGAGAACTAGACATTGCGGGTCACAGGTCTACTGGTTTGTAAAAGGGAAGAGCCAAACACCAGTTATGGCATAACTAACTTCCTCCACAATTTATTCTCCCTAGATGAGAAGTTTCTGCCTAATAAAGCAGCTTATTCAAAGGTTTTCTTTCAAAGACAAATTGCAGCTCATGATAACTCATTCTTCAAGTGTTTTTTAAGACAAAGACAACATCTCACAGAACGAAGAAGAAATAAATCTGCTGCTAAAATATATGGCTGTGCTCAGCTTAGCAGTGATCCCATTCTAATACCTCTAGATGGGAAGGTTTCCCTTCAGTTCAAACATACACTGCAAAGGTTTTGGTATGTATGAGCTGGTGCATCTCCTTGGCAATCAAACTGCCACTGACAGTGAGATCTTGAAAGATGCTGAGCACGGTGGCCCCATTCCAGAAGAGTAACTTGCATTTAAGCATCAGCAACCTCAGGGAGGCAGGACTGATTTCAGGTGAAAAAATGGTACCTTTTCACCCTACTTTTGTCTGTACAGAAAGTAATGGAACATTATCACCTTTTACACTATTTCACATCCAGCTTGTATGGCTTAATACAGGACTCCAGAAGGTTCCACTAGCAGTAAGAGATCTCTTTCTCATCCTCAGTTTTACAGCTCTTTTACTCATTATGGCAGTGCACTACTGACATGGAAGGCAAAGAGAGCAGCTTGGAATCAGCTCCCACTGGAAGTCAGTGAGATTTGGGGACTAACTTGCCTTGGAAAAATCCTCTCTGTTAACATCTGTGGGACTAGTTAGGTGCTTATGTGTGTTATAGGATCAGACTCAAAAGACAAGAATCAAGCCTTAAAAGAACCAGGTGAGGGACAGACACAACTGGGACCTGAAAAATAGGAATTAAGTCAAGCATGCAAAATTGTCATTAAAATTTACCAGGCCAGGGACCAAATATACGTGTCTGTCCCTTACAAACCTCATGGAGAAAGTCTTATAAAAATTAATAGGCATCAGGTCAACAGCAGTCTATAGGAATAAACCAGGGTGCCATAGAAATGCTTCCAAAATCTACAAGGAAAGGTGAAGTTTGAAGTCTGTTTTCTTTTTTAAAACTCTCATGGTTTAAATTCTGCCAAAGAAACCAAAGGCGAAGAGAAGTGCAGAGGAGGAACCAACTGACAAATGTCATGAAGATACAGGGGGAAAAGATGCTATTGTACCTGCCTTGAAAAGAAAGTTACTTGCCCATAGCTAGTAGAATTTTACTCCTGAGTTACATCTCAGATGAACTTGAATGGTATTCTACTCTTCTTGATAAATCCTAGAGGAAATCCACTTGAATAGCATCTTCAATCTGTGTTATCTTGTCTATTTTGTTCTGTGACTCGGGAGAGGTTCTGCACACATTGAACAATAGGTACCTCAGAAAAAAGCTCAAGCAAAAGCCAGTACTTCATAGCTTAGGAAATGAGACAGGGAGGCAAACAGACAAGATGCTAGCTGAGATGACGGGAAGCTTTGCTTCATGGCCACACCACTGTATTACAGAGGTGTTGTGAAGATCAACACAGCAAAGACCATGAGACATTTAAATTCTGCAAAGGAACAGAAGCAGCTGCATGAATTAAACTGATTCACAACCAAGCAAATCTCTTTAAGCTAAAATAAAGTTAAACCTTCAATTGCAGGGCACAACCTGCTGATGCTTAGAACTCGACCTGAAAACCAGTATTGCACCTATCCCCCGCCCCACTGAAACAAGGCCCAGGCCATTTGAAGACACAAGCACTGCTATGCTGGTGTTACACCCTGTGCAGCACCATGTGCACGTACACTGCTTTGTCAATAACATCACCGGGTTTCTATTGATACATTAAAAGCTCCAAACACCGAGTCCAGCCTCGTGTAACAACACTTGCTATTCCAGAGCTCTCCAGGTACACTGCGAGTAGTTCATCTTCCTCTGGACCAGCCTGTCCACTGTGGCACATGAGATGCTTGCCACAATTTCTCAAACAGCAAAGAGACTTGGGTAAAGCACCCCCCTCTCCATGAGACAGACTGCACAGCTATGCAGCCTGGCTCATGTGAACCTGTTCCTAACATAAAGCAGACAAGGTGTGACAACTGCCTGAAAGGATGCTGAGTATCAGAATGCATGTAGATCAAATGTATGCCTGGGTACCATAAGACACTACCTACTGATGAGAACTCCCTTGTTTTCACTGAAGGTATTCTTTTCCCATAAGGGTAACACAGATATTGACAATAAAATAAAACTAATGCACTGCAACAGATGCCCACATCCTTTTCTGGTTTAAAGCCCCTATAGTGTATTGTGAGAAAGCTGCCATGCCATGCAAATGGACAGCAGGATTAGATGGAATAGCCACCCCCTGAGAGCTAGCTGTTTATTGCAGGAGTCATTTAAATACTCTCTGGATGATGCACCGGAAAAATAATCTTCTGGGAGTGATGCTGCATCAGTGGGAGGGATGGACCCGACCAGCTAATAGGGATTTTCTATCCCTCATCATTAGGCTTGGGCAGGGGATGAGAGGAACACAGAAACAAACCAAAACCATTGTGGAAGATAATATCAAAACGTTTTTCTACACTATCACACAGGACTTTCCATGATCTTTATAAAGCAGGTTTCTGCCTAGACCAAGGACAAGCAGCGATTTGTTTTACCACTACATCATCAAGAGGCTTCATTAGTGCATGTAGCACAGTTCAACATCCTCTGTTGAAAGATGCCTTATAACTGCTAAGCACTATTCATTAATAAAGACCTTCTATATACACATGAGATTCTTTTTAACCTTTGGAAAACCAACAGGGGGTTGTTTTCCTGCCTCTTCCACCACGCATCCATAGAGACAGTAGGTGCAGAGTTTTTTCCCCTAGTACCACTTCTAAACTCGTTAGGACAGACTGGGTTCCTCTGTTTCAAATCAGCCAGGAAAAAGGCTGTAAAAGTTCAGCTCTGGATGAATTTTTTCCCCTCTCGGAGACAGAATGTAACCCAATTTCTTTGTTACTTAACAAAGACAGTTCTGAAAACCATCACCAGGCTCCCCATCCTTTTCTTGGGGTTCACATCTTGGATTTTGAATGGATTTCTTCTCCTGGATTTTAATTGACAGTGAAAACCTGCTTTCTGAAGCCAAGGTAAGGTACTGAAGGTAAGTGATCAAAACACTGCCCCTGTAATAAATCACTGGAGTCCAGGTCACGGTTTGGAGTGTGAATGCAGCGTTCAATAAAGAAACACACTCCACCTTTCAGCTTCAAGCCGACCCTAGCTAATTGACCTCATTGTGGTCCCCCCATTCATCATTCTGGCACAAGGGGCAAGAGGCAGCTCCACTGCATAGACTTGCAGGAGGTGGGGGTGGAAATAAAAGGTAAGATGAAATCATAGACAATTCTTCCTTAATTAACTCATTGCATTTCCTGGTTTGTTAAATGTCACTGTTTTGCCAATGGAATATCCAGAGCAATATGCAGGGTTTGGCCAGTTCGTATTCACATAGCCCATGGATGCCCAACACAGCAAATAAAAGTACATGTGAATAGTTGCCTGGTACCAAGTGGTACACAGACACACTGGGAGTGCAGTAAAGCCACACTGATGGTCCAGTGCCCAGTGCAAATCACATCACCCATTCATAGAATCTTCACTTAAATATTCTGAGCTTAATTCCATGCATCGCCCTGCTGTCATTTACACAAGACCAGAGTGAATGAAATTACTGCTATATATTTTGACAAGAGAATATCATGCAAGAACACACTGGAAAACTGTGGTGACAGGCCTGCACTTGCCACTCCACCTCTCACCACCCTCCATCCAAGATTTAAACCCACTGTTTAGCACCTGTAACTAACATTACCTGAAAGTCTCCTTATTTATACAACTTCAAACAACCATTGAGACTTGTGGCCATGCTCATGTGAAGAGCTTCAATATAACTTCAGGAAATGACCACATTAACACAGAGCTCAAGTGTGTGTGTAGACTGGCAGCCTGTGTTCCACTTCCCAAAGAAAATGACACCTTTAAAACACCCCATGTTTTATATACGATTGTGCCTTCTTTATTTTCATTCGATATAACTACATTTATAGGCTGTAAACAACACGACCTAACTTTAAAGTGGCCCTGCTTTGCATGGGGGATTGGAGGAGATGACCTTCAGACATCCTTTCCAGTTGAAATTATCCTGGAATTGGATTAGAATTAAAAAATTTAGAATCCTGTATTCTATTAGAAAAGGTCTCACATAGGCAGAAATAAGCCTTTTAAACACTGAAATTGGAGTGATCTTAACAACGAGATACAATTGTTGATTAAAGCACCAGGGATTTGTGAGAAACAACCACCACAAAGCTAAGATTTTAAACACTACCTAAAGGATTGACTGAAAAGCGAAGGAGGAGCTCAGAATTCATGTATGTATTCACAAGTATCAGCCAGGATGAGTACTGATCATATTCACAAATCACTGAAAGTTCAGGAAGAGGATAAAATACCTGGGAGCTCCACAGTCCTGCCTTCATCCAATATGTCATAGTGAACTTGCTCACCTAAGCAAGCACTATTGCACTGCAGGGATTTCACAGTGTAGTGTCCCACAAACGCACAGATTTGGAATCATCTTCTAGCTCAAGCAGCTGCTGAGGAGCTGGGTATCAGGAGATTACAGAATGTACAGATGGGCAGTGCTTGATTTTCAAAGACCCCTTAAGTACTAAAACCAAGTTACTGGAAACCAGAGTATGGGTATTTCTGCATAGTCAGGTCCCTGGTCTTATATTTTTGAAGACATGCTCCAATCTTGCCTGAAACATTCTTCTTTCCTTCTCCATTTTTCTCCATTTACAGTGACTGAATGCTTGAATGCTTCCCCGCTAGCAATTCAAAAGAAAGGACAATCCCCTTGGAGCACGAGACACAGAACCTATTAATAAGCAAATGGAAAGAGCTGGCATATATTTCTCATTGTTTAATTCAGCAGCCACTAGAGTCTGAAGCATTTCTCTCCAGGGTCTCAGCCATGTAGAGTCAGTGTGGGAGATGACTTAATGCTATTGTCTTGAGCAAAGGATCTCAAACACTCACACAGAGCAAGGAACTCACAGGATGAGGGCACTCATTTAAACAGACAGGTCTAGATTTTAGGGGAAATAAGCCTTTAATCCTATCCATGCTGCCCACACCTGTGCAAGATTCAATTTTGTGGGTGAAAAGGAGTGCAGAGCTTTAGGGAAATGACACGCTCTGCAGAACTGATGAACTGTGTGAAGATGGCTGGTGAGAAGATCAAGCCCTTATCCCCAACTGGAAAACTCTCACTTCAGCTCATGCTTCTGGGGCTGTCTTAACCCTCTCCTCTCTCAACTTTGATTTTCCCCTCCTCCTCCTGCAAGACTGAGCAACCTGAAGAGATTTCAAGTGAATCCTGTCAGATGGACACCTTCCTATCTACCTCTCGCTGCTTGAGAGATAACAGGGATCAATCAACATTTTATACAGCATTAGAATTTGCAGTATTATTTCCATTGGGGGGGTGAGAATAGAAAGGAGACTTTTTCACTTATGGTGAAACAATTATTTCCCACACACACATTACAGGTTTTGATTAACTGCACCTAGGACTTGATCAACAGAAACAACATTCCCTGGGAAGGAATGCTGGGGTTTCAGTCAGGCTCAAGGGGAGAGAGGCAGTGCTGATTGTACTGAGTTCTGTAGTTCTCCATGTTACGAGCATTTTCACCTCCACTGCCTCTGTACAAGAGGATATTGTTCTGCCAAGCAACAGGAAACATCAACACTGATACAACAAAACACAGGGATCCACTTTCCTTTGAACTGAGCACATACAGTTGTTGGGCCCAACAACATGTTGTATTATCTGCCTGAGGTTCATCTTCTGTTCAACAGGTTAAATACTTCAGTTTCAATTCCTTAAAGTTTCTGTCAGTCTGTTACATTCCTGCATCTAACACATCTAACACACCCCGTTTGTCTATGGAAACACTAGAAATGTTCTGTAGGGATTAAAAAGAAAAGCAAAAAACCCTCCATACCTCCCACCCCAAAACCCCAACCACCTCAGTAAGCTCCCTGGCAAAACATATCTCCCGTATACTTGCTGAATCTCCCTAAAGCTTCTAACCTGGCTCTTCCTCTCATGTGAACTGCTGCGCATTTACATTTCAGTCTGTGTGACAATACTACTGGGTATATCCTGTACTTAAATCATTTCCTTGTCTTTCATATTGACACTTTCTCAAATGCAATCCCATCACACAAGTGTTTCAGTGACATGTTGAATATATAACAGACTCCCTAGCGGATGCTGGTCATTTTAATGTTGTGAACAGCTCGTCACACCTTTCATCCTCCTTCCACCTTGCTGCATTTGCTATTTCTACTGTATAAATTGGGGTGACCACAGAATGACAATAATCTCACATTGATTTTCATCCCACTGGATTCCTAAGTGATTTACAGATTTCACATACAATTCATTGCATCATTTCCACAACAGAACATAGGCTGAGCCAATGCTCATGTCACATGAAGCTCTCACCATCTGAAATTGCAGGAAAGGGTTCAGAAAGGAAGAACGTGAATAACCCCATTAGAAAAATATGCCAGTCAAAATGCCCCCATAGAAAACGCATTGGATTTTTATAATCCCAGCTGCTAGGAACAGTTTCTGATTCGTGCTCAAGCAAATCATGCTCTGGGCATTTGAGCCGTCAAGAGGTAAAGGCAGATAATGAAATGCATATACAAACAGCCAAAATACATTGTGTGTGCCTGTTTTGTCTATATGTTCTGTCTATATATACATATCCACAGGCATGCAAACTGTATTATTTAATCACAACTTTTATCATTTATCAAAACTTTATCATTTCAAGGTCAAGCCTTCACAGCAGACCCTGCAAATTAAAGCCACTGGTTTTACTGCTATTCTAATTCATTAGAATACATGAAAAACTAAACTCTTCCTCAAGAAGTCAGATCCATCAAAGCCCCCAATTTACTCTGCTTGCTTACACTGAAATTATGATGCTGTGAAGGGTAACCCCTATGGACTATAACCAGCCTCAGGGATGACCAGTCCACTGGAAATACCAGCTCTCACCTGGGAAAATGCTTAAAAGCAAAGCTTTGTAAATGCTCTATAAAAACAAGCTTAATGAGGCACCTTGCCTCCAAAGTTCTCAACAATGGCAGCACTGGAAAAGCAGACCAGAATCAGCTTGTACTCTTGGGTTGTTACTACTATACTTCACCCAAAAGGTGTCTTGTATGAGTGTATGAAAGACATCCCTTAATATAAAACCATGCACTGCACATAAACAGATGCTGTCACCTGCCCAAACAGTGAGAAATTACAATGCATTTAACACATTATTTTCCTAAAGACTTACAAAGAACTACCTGAAGCCTGGTCCAGAGTTAAGACAACAAACTCCCATCACATTCACTTGTAACAGAAATCATTAACTGCCTTGGGGAAGCTGACTTAGGAATTGCACATATGTCACCAGCACAGGGGGAAGTCAGCAGCTTTAATGCACCTCAGGTTTGTCAGTGATCTCCATGTGCTGGCTACATAAATGTTGGAACATGCAGGTATTTTCCAAGTCCCTCATTTTGACTTTTCTGGTCATCCAAAAGAGGAAGAGTAATGAATGGTGGCACTGCCCTTAAGAGGACCAAAGTTATTAGCCTAATGCATCGGGAGGAATGATGCATTAAGACATTAAGAATCGAAACAATCACATTAATGCTTGACAGCATAAGCAGGAAACAAAAGATGAGAGCTGTAATACAAACCATATGGCTTAATAACTAATCTCTCGTTTAAGCATCATTATTAAAACACCTCCTAAACGTTTGGGCCTTAACAGAATCTCTCAGCATCATTATTTCACGTATTTATTCTTTATTCCCTCCTCTCCCACTCTTCTTCCTCCTCTTTCCCTCTCTAGAAGTGGTGTTTTTTTCTGAAAAGCTCTTCAAACTGCTTCTCCTTTCACAAAGTCCAAATCCTACGTCAACCCAATTAAGCCTACACAGTCATAATAAATGAGGGCTGTCAGTTAGTCTCACTTGAGACACAAACTGTAGCTAATATTACTCAATATGCAGACGTTTTCTGTCTCTTTCCATTGGAAAGAAAAATAAAGTATTATTCAAATGGATTAATGATAAATTGCCATTAATATGAAGAGGATATGCTACAGAATGACACAAGGTTGCAGAAATGTCAAGTGGAAGAGATGAGTGTGAACAATGAAGTCCTCTTAACATGCTGGAGTGATCAATAATTTATGTATTGTGTTGCTGGACCACACCAGCTCTCCCTTAACAAACAGGAGTAGGTTGACTAAAACCATCAGGCACTCAAAGAGGGGCTGCAGGAGATTCTCAGCTTGTAGATGATGCTCACAGAGACACCAGCTGGGGATCTGTCAGTGGAAGACTTTCCAGGACAAACTGTTGGGCTCCTTTTTAACTCTTACAGAAGTCACTGGCAGTTACAAGTACTTTAAATGCCTGAAAATCAGATTACACCTGACTCTGCAAAGCAACCCAGTGGTTGTAGCTCCAATGGCTTCAATGCACTTAACCTCGACACCATCAAAACATTGTCACTTTTAAAGACAGTTACCTCTAGGATTGTCAACACCGATTTGAAGTATCAGAAGTTACTTAAATGCCTTCAAAAAACCCATCAGGTTTTCCTTGAAACAGTCTTTCTGTGAGGTTTTTTGACAATTGTTCCTTTAGTTGATGCTGCTCTTTCTACAGCTTTCCCTATTTTTATGTACTTAATTCACACACTGAAGCCAAGCGCTAATGGCACAAAATCTGGGGCTGAATTTTGAGCATTTCAAGTCCTGAGCCAAGCACTTCTATTCAAAAGAGAGAATAATGTTTGAACAACATAGGCAGAAACCCATCAAAATGTAGGTCTGGAAAAAAGGAATCAAAAAGTACATTTAGAGTTCATGTCCTCAAGTACCAGTGGCTGCATTTTGTGCTTTAACTACCACAAATTCCAATTGAGTCACTACACCAATGCTAATGGTTCTGATCATCCTCCGCTCTGTGTCCCCCCATCCCTTACAGTTACAGCTATCTGCAGTGTAACTGAATGCACTGATTTCTCTGCATCAGAGCCAATGTTACACTGAAGACAGAATGCTGTTTTTATTCAAGAACAGTTTGCTGGAAAGCATCCAGAGTTGGAAATTGTGATGATGGGTGGACTTTTTCCTCTGCTTTTTTCCCCACTTTGTTTGCAAAGCAATTTAATTGAAGTTGAAATGCTATAGAAAAACCAAAGTTTCAATAGAAATGAGCAGGAAAAAAATCCCCTATATTTAACCAGTCCTTCTCCCAATCAAGTTGTTTAAATGAGGTTGTAGTAACTACCTCAGGTTGATACTCCTATTACTGAATTAGAGTTCTTCAGACTGACAGCAGGAGTGACCAGAGCTGCAGTAGATTCTGCTGTTCTTTTTACTCCCCCCATGCTATTCAGTCTATCTACAACCTGCACATTTCATTACTACAATAAGTAATCTGCCTTTCAACATTTGAATCTTCTTTTGTGTATTTGAATACAGATATTTAGCACATAAGAATACAAAGTGTTATCTAAGGTTCTAAAACAGAGATACCGGAAATCTGATTTTGATCTGAAGTTACAATGGTGTCAATTGCAGCAGTTTCAGTGGTATAAATTCATTTAATTCAGGCACAAGGACAAAGGGGGATAAAGTCCTATAGCAAATGAATGTGAAAGTTATCCACAGGATCATGGACTTCTGCATTTCTTAGTATCACCTGGGCTTTGGTGAAGCTCAACAAAACAAGCTCCCTCTCTGCTTTCTGCATTCATATGCACAGAAAAGAAAGAATGAAAGCAAAAGCACCGAGGAATTATGGTTCCAGACTGTGTAAGGAAAGGCAGAAGTTTGGGGTGGTTTATTTAATTTTTTATTCACTCATTTTGCATCCTCTGCTTGGAAAGCCTTGGCTAAGTATGTCAGCTCCTGCCTTAATTGGAGTCTCTGTCTACTGAGATCTACACTAAGTAATAAATAGATTCTCACCTACCTACTTTCTGAAGCTATTCAAAGCCCACCTGGGCTACTGATGTTCTTGCTTACAATGGAGAATAGAGAAGGAGCTGAAGGATTTGACACTGCCTGAAACAGACACTTAATAAATAGTGTTCTCTTGGAATGATTAAAACCAGCTGGCCTCAGTGAAACAGGGCAGAATTTAACTTGGGAGAATGAAATAAAGATAAAGTCAGAATAAATTCATCTTCTGCTTCCCAGCCTCGCTTCCCTCATCCCGCTCCCTTCCCCCAAGGCAGCGAACCTGGTTTTCATAACTGCAAAGAGAAGGGAGGGGGAAGGAAAAAAATCCAGCAATTCCTACTAAAAGGCATCAGCCAAATTTAAACTGTTCCAAAAAACATGAAAACCATTTGAAAATCCTCTGTGTCTCCCAGAGACTGGTAATTCCCACCATTGGGCTGCTCAGCTTCAAACACTGAGGGGTGGAGGGAGGAAAAGGGAAAATTTAAAACACAGGTACAAGATTTCCAGTCATGAATAATGATTTTCAGGGACCCAGACTGAAACGCACTGAAGAACACCTGCCTTAGTGATAGCCGATTCCCTTTAAGATACGTCAAACTGGACTGCCTGGAACAGATTCACCTCCAGCTCCCAGATTTTCCATTAAAATAACATCCATCTTTTTTATCCCAGATGGAGTCATAAAGTGTTTCAGAACCAGGGCACAACGGAACCTCTGTGCTCAAGTGCAGCCCAGCTGCCACTTGGGTGACAAGCAGCAGCTGTTGAACACCACACAGCAGCACTGTGGAGCCCATAGAGCAGTGGGAGCACTGCAGCCAAGTGGTAGTGTACAGACAGCTAAGAGCATTGCATACTGCTCACTAGCATAAGGTTTCAGCAGGATGACGGGTCCAGCATCCACACCCATGAAAGGGTTCCCAAGTTCTTCAACGACCACGTTTCATGCTTTGCTGAAGTAAAGTAACACTCCTAAGGCTCCCACCCATTGCCAGCACCAGCTCAACAGATACTCTTCCCAGAGATGGATTGACATGGTACATGATGTAAACCCTACTGGAGCCCAAACTTCAGTGTTCTGCAAGGGCTACCTTCTGCCTCTTCAGCTCAGTGTGGAATGGAACGCTGACTATGGCTATTATTGAGGAAATCAGTGCAGGCAGTGCAAAAAGAATAAACCAAACCTAAGCATTTTATTTCCATACAGGTTTACAGGAAAATTCCCTTTCTGAATCAGGACCCAAATACATACACCAGAGGTGGCAAATGGCAAGATCAAGAGAGCGTACCTAAAAGCTATCGCACAGTTCAAGAAATTCACTCAGCTGAAGGATTTTCTGTACATGAGGTTTCTGTCCAAGACTAAGAGGCAGCAAGTTGTTTTTCAGGCAGAACAGAGTAAAAAGAACAATAATATTTGTAGAAGTTTCAGTGCTCTAGAAGCTCATTTGTCATGCAACACATGATAACTGACTTGAAGAAATGCAGGCACTGGCTAAAAGAAAACTAAAATCATTCATTTTTGAGCTTGTGTTCGGAGGTCATAAGCCTGAGGTTGAAAGGTAGTGGAAGAACATTAACAACCAGGAAGGGAAAGATTCTGTTCTTACAGCGATAGAATGCTAGCATCAAACCCAGTATGAACCTGAGGTTTGCCAAGCATTTTTGCATTGAAGTCTTCCTTTACTGAAGTTTTCAGTACCTGACCTGTCTGCAGCTGAAGGTCACCTCATAGTGCAGTCTGCACCCCCGAGCCGCTCACATCCAGCACATGGCATCTCCTCATGTGAGGCACGCATCCTGTTCCTGAGAGATCACCTTCTACCAAATAGCTCCATTTCCTGTACAAGGCTCCTTTTCTTCTTAAGGAGTTCATTTGGGTTGAAAATCAGTGCTTCAAAAGTGAGGTCACTTCAGGACCCAAATGCCACCGATTTCCAGTAGACTGGATTTGAAAACACCACCAATATCAGCACTACTTACACATCTTTACAGCATTCCTGCCCATTTTACAAGCCTCATCATTAGTAGCCTGGAAAAGCTATCCTAGCATAAGCCAACATTACCTCTTAATAATTAATATAAATCTCCCCATGGAATCTGTTCTTCCAGTATGACTCCTTTGCTGGATCCTCTAGGAGTGCACATGTAAAGAAATGGCACCTGTGTAGCTGTAGTGGTAAGAATTTTCTAACAGGAAAGATTCATGTTTAATTAAGCCAAATTGTATAAATTCACTCGTGTGGAGAGAAGTATGAGAAAAATACATCAATAACATACGACCAGATCCTCTTGTAAAGGAGACTGTAACATAAACCTGGCACGTCCACTGAAGTGGATTAGACTACAAGGAGTCCAGCAGCTTATTTGCAAATGCCTACAAAAAAGTGGCAATAGACATCATTTAAGCTTTTGCATTTAACCACAGTCAGCATTTCTGACTAACTTCAGTAACTTCCCAGTTAGTTCTTCCATCCCCACTTTTCCCACCCACAAAATCCACAATGAGAATGCTCAGCAACAGCAACAAAACTCAAATCTCATCAATGTATTCTGAGTGCAAAGACTGTAATTCAAGGGAAGGCAGACATTTAAGTGAGGCCAATGGCTGGGGAGAGCCTAATGTAATGATACAGAATGGCCAGACACATTTCCACAACCTTCGACAGCCAGATGGAATGATAAATCCATGGAGTATCATTTTATCTTTGGCATTACACAGTGCCTCACTGATCTTCCTTCCCCTGCCTATGCCAACCCTGCTTTTGCCAGGATAATGCTTTTAGGTATTCCAACATTCTTTGCTCGATCCAAAGATAATAGTACATGGAAAAGAAAGAGTAGACATCATCCCGTCTTTTTTTCATACTCATAGACAGGAAGTATGTTTTAGAATCTGATGTATTGTCCTGCTTAGATCTAACACACACTATGTGCATTCTCTTTTTCTGTCTAGAAACACGATAACTACCTGCCAGAATGCTGCATTCAGACAAAGTCTAATAAAGGGTTTGGGGTTTTTTAATATGAACGTTATTTTAAGGTATTTTTTCTGAAGAGGAGCTGGCTCTTTAGCAATGCAGCCTGCTGTTTGCTGGGAAAGTCCTCTGTGCTTAGAGCTACGTGGTAAGCATGGTTTAAAACCAGAAAAGTCAGCAAACAGCAAGGGGTTTTGGACAAAGGGCCCCCCTTTGCTCCTTTAGCCCTGTCTCCCAGTTCAACAGGGTTGTTGTCTAAAAAGAACAAAACACCAATACTCATTTTTACTGCAACCACCAGGGTTTAGACTTCCACTTGCATTCATTTTATGAGGACCTGGGTGATCAAATTCCTTGGGCAGCATGGGACATTCCGAAAGCAACATTTTCAGTGAATTATAACGAGACTAAAAATCCCATTTGGTGCAAGTAAAATCCTTGTAAAGAACATGTCACCTCCTCAGCTGCAGTGGTTGGTGGAAACGGGCTTTAAGAGCTCGCTTCCGCAGGCAGTTAACAAAGCGACACCTTCAGCACCGGACTCGCAGAGGTCTGTGCTGGTGCTCGAGTCTATGGTTCAAGTCCTGCCAACCACCTGCTGGAGCAGTTTTCTTCCCTCTCTCATTGTTCACTTTGTCTGGGGGCAAATTTATGAGCCAGGGCCTTCATCAGGTGTAATTTTTGAAGGTTAAAGTGAACAGCAAAGAGCTGCACCACGAGGCAGACTGGGACCAGGTTCTAAACACTGATGCTTTAATTTGAATGAAACAACACTCAGCTCTGGCAAAAATCTCCTTCTGTAGATTTTAAAGCAGTGTGTAGGATAGAGGTGCTGTCTCTATGACATAGACAGGGAAAGGGAGGCAGAGCTGCACAATGACCTGCCCTGAGTCATACAGGAAGCTTGTAAAAGAAGCAGAGGTACATCCTGACAGATCCACATTCCATTTCTCTCCACCAGCTGAGGCAGAATGCAAGTGTTTAAAGTCTTTGGAATATCATACACGCGCAGATGAAATGATGGTCACACAGCATCAGGAACTGAACAAGTGCTGGGAGAGGGTGTCCTTGCCCTGAAAAAACAAGGCTCCCAACAGAGAGGAAAGGGGGAAACAGAGGCAGATTAAATGAGGGGAGGGAGAATTGATCAACAAGAGATATGGAGCAGAAATGGAAGCAATCCCATTTCAGACCCATCTGACTCACTAAGGATGAGTCAAAAAAGAAGTAAGAAAACCCCACAAAACTGTCTGAAACAACAGACAGTTCAACACCCCCCCAGTAACAGTGTGAGCAGCACGGCTGCCCCAGCAGCAGCATGGACCTCCTGCACCTGACATGGTGCAGAGCACCATAAGGCAGATCACACCACCAGCAGTGCTCAGACCAGGAGTGAGCCCCTGACACACCACTAACAGTATGAAATGAGAACACAAGCCCTGATTTATGGAGGCTGCATGATGCTGTGTCGCTCACTCACTGTAAATCGATGAGGAGACAGCGAGGTCCTACTAGAGACATGTCACATTCATGCAGTATTTATTGCCTGATCTCACACAAGCATGCAGGGAGACCAGTAATTGGGATCAGCTTTCCCAGGGACAAGAAGCCAATGGAGTCACCACAACTCCTGAACAGGGCGATGGGACACATGGAAGGGACGTGCACCAAGATGGGACCTACAAACAGGAGGACTTGGTAACACCAGACACTTTAGGTCTCACTGGTAATTAGTGACAGGGTTCTAATTGCCTTCAGTAGGCTTTGAATCAGGCGGAGTGGGTAGATAGCTGGTGGCTCCCAAGAGCCACAAACCTGAAATAGTCACTGGAAGGTGGATTCACAGCACGGGTAGCACATTTCTGCTTATGGGGAGAAGCATTTCAACCCCTCCTGCATGTCCCATGTGTTCTACCTCTTTCCCGATGTGTGCGAGGACCAAGACGAGCCGCTCGGGGCTTTTCGTCTTCCAAGAACGTTGCAGACCTGCATGTCTTTGCCACTGCTACAGAAGGATAATTACTGTAAAGCAGACAGCATGGATTTGTTTAAGTGCGAGAAGATTCTCAGTCTAATTTTAGGGATTTGAACAGAAGGCGACACTCCAGCTGGGAGACGGTTTCCACCGAAAAGAATGTTTTGATGAAAACCAGAGGGCGAGGGGGGAGTTTCACAACATGATTTCCCTCCTTTTCCTAACCTGCTCGGTGAAATACACATGGGATCCTCATTGGTAACAGCCATTATCACTGAGGGAAATGCGATGGGCCCTGCAAAGGCTGTCAGCAGGATCTGAACCGGAGACAACCTGGAAGGAATAGAGAACTCTGCTGAGGAGTTTAAAAGGAACCTTGAGGGCTAAGTCGGTCCCATGAGGTAGAAGATACTTTGTGAGTTGTTTCCGTAAGTGGATCAAAATGGTGGCCTCAAAGAAGGGGACATTTTGGGATAGTGGACACAACCTTAGCACCTCAACAATTCCCATCCTATTTGTGAGTAGCCAACAGAGAGTAGATGAGAGAAAAGGTCCTCAACCCCCTGAAATAGGTGTCCTTCCCCTCCTCCAGAGGAGCCAGGCTGAGAGCATCTACCTGAGATTTCTGGCTGGGGTTTGGTTTGGGTTTTTAAGGCAAGGCAGATCTTTGGCAGGAATGTTTAATAAGCCAAAACTGCACTTTTGTGAGGAAAAGTTAAACCTCGGGGTGGTTTTCATCAACCTAAGTTCTAATTCACCTGCCCCACAAATAATTTGAAATTTTCTCCCTCTAAGGACAACAAAAGATAGAAAATTCTCTAGACAAAGCAGGACATTTATTCCTATTAAATCACAGCAGTCCCATTTCTCTGGAATGCACATTCAAACCATGGAAACAAATCAGTGATGGTTTGCAAAGTATTTCCAAACTCAGGGTTACTTTTCAAACTGATCTTCTAGGAATAACGAAACAAGCAGGAAATGCACAGAGGAACGCCTGGACAGAATTCTCCCGCTCCCTTTTACACACAGTGCAGCAACACCCCCCTCCCATGTGCTCTGTTCTCCATCTCTCTGGAATGCACACTGAGAAGGAACGAGACAATGGACCTGGGGCCAATGTCCCCTGGTGCCCATCCAGCTCTGTTCCAACTCAAAAAAAAGAGAGAATTTGAGTTGCTCAAGAAACCCAAACGAGTATTTATAACTTCCTGACAGACTGCATTGCACGAAGCTTTAGGCTGACTGTAAAGTCTGCCTTCCCTCTGTTCTCTCCCTCTCTCCTTCTAGACGATAAAACTTGTAACTCTTCAGGGAGAGCCGTTTCTCCCCCAGATCCAGAATCAACCCCTGGTATCTGAAGACACCCCTCACTTTTAACACGACCTTGTTGTCAGCATCTCAAGCTGTCAAATCACTCTCCCCCCCTTCCTGTGGCCAGCTCAAGGCTCTGTTCCATTAGTGAGTGTTTCTTGAGCAGCCCTGATGTAGAAGATAATGGAAGGCACAAGAGGAAAGCCTTCCAAGAGGTAGGTTTAAGTGATAGAATAAGCATGAATCCTGGCAAAAGCCATGGTGGGACTGCCAAGAAATTCTATATGATGCAGGTGCAAATAGTTTTTTTAAATTCAGACTCATTAAAATATGTATTTTGCAAAACGAATTAAATTAAACCATCTGGGAATGAGGGGGAAAGGCTGGGGGCTGGAGAGGAGGACAGGGCTACACATGTGCACACATACACACACACAATTACTTTGTTTGCAGCTAAAAAGTGGATTTGAAGGCCCAGGACTTCATCAGGATCTGTAATTGTGGGAAAGTAACCTGAAGATGCCAAACAACAGGAAATTACCAGAAGAATCTGTCAGCACAATCAGCTGCTATTTTCATTGTTCTTTGGCAAATTTATACCCAGTCGGGAACACCTGGGCTGGCAAACAGCCCGGCCGGACTAATTGCCAGGGGAGAGGAGCAGTCATTTGTCTTCAGTGGGGTTTCCTACGCTCGCTCCTCAAAACATGTGGTTTCACTTTTCCCCTCTCTCTGCAGGAAATGGCAGGACAGTGAAACGCAGAATAAATGAGTTCGATTCCAAGAGGTTGCCTCCTCAGAGGCCACTCCAAAAATAACTGTCTTGTGAGAGGCTGTTAATAACCAAGATTCTATATACTGTCTTCAGCAAACAACATTTCAAAGGCACAGTGTTCCTTTTCTCCCCAGACCCTGTGTACATTAAAAACATTGTGGGGAGAAGAAAAGGAAGGGAAGGAGAGAAGGAAGAGCCTCGGCAGTTAAGAGTCCTGTATATTTTTGTGGGGAATTCACACTCTCTTCAAACTGCCTTGCAAAATGCAACACACCTCAAGGAAGTTGCCTTGGATTTTCCTCCAGGGCTGAGCAAAATACTGCTATGCCTTCCCAATGTTATTTCAGGCTGAGCAAGTATTTGTTACACAGCTCAGTCAATCCCTGCAGTCATTTGTTGAGGCATTCCCCTTCATTTTACCTTAAGGCTGTCTGTCTCTCCATCCCATGCCTCCATAGCCTTTGAGAGCTTGGCATACCTGATCTCAGTGGAATCACAGAATCACAGCCTGGTTTGGGCTGGAAGGGACCTTAAAGCTCATCCAGTTCCAACCCCTGTCATGGGCAGGGACACCTTCCACTAGAGCAGGTTGCTCCAAGCCCTGTCCAACTTGCTAGGGATGAGCCACAGCAACCTACAACAGACAATTGTTTAATCCCAAGAAATTCAGGCACAGTCTCACCACTGGTTACCCACATGGAGCGAGTCTTCTAACTACACATGTAACAAGGGATAGGCTCAGATTTGTAAAGGCAAGTGCACAGTGCCTATGCAATGCATTTCAAGGATCCATTTCTAACTCACCAACTACTTGAAACAGGTATTTGGTGCATGTGGCTTATATTAAAAAAGCAAGTCCCTTTCCAAATGCAAGCTTTGAGAGTAGATTTGAAAGCTGTGACGGACAAGAGAAGAGTCCCAGCAGTCACCTGCACTGTAGCTTTATCTCTGCCGAGACGCTGGGTTTGCTGTTGTAAGAGTGCACTTTAAAAGATCACCTCTTTACAAGAACCACCTGTCTAAAGCGACAGCTTTTCCCTTGAACCTCACAACATATTTTTAAGGTTAACATACCACTAAAAAAGTTTTGCCCCCTCCTCCCATTACCACTGATTTTTAGCAAATCCAGGCTACAACGTCCCCTCCGTGTAGCAAAACCATGTTTTATGTAGCTCTCTTTTAAACCTGCGGTACTTTCGAAGTTAAATTGCACAGTATTTTACCATTTTGGATGGTGTTATGTCACAGCAGCAGCATGTTTTATATTGAAGTGTATATCCGCATTTGGTGTATTTTCACCTGCATCTTGTCCAAATCCTACAATGATTTAGCATCTTGGCACTCTGACAGCAAAGAATCACTCAGGGAGGAAAAAACCCCAAACCCTAAAAAAGCATTTTAAACATACAGCAGATGATCATTAGGTTGGGTGAAGGAGCTAAAGGCACATTTGGGTTTCATTTGGTTTCAGTTGCAGACTCTTTAGCAGGGTAGAACTAAACTGTAATTCTAAACTGACCCACCTCTTCTTTCCTTTCCTCGACGAAAGGTGAAAAATGCGATGGAACATTTTACAATACGCAGCACATCGGTGCTGCTGCGGCACCGAGAGTTCAGACTTGGCGGATTTTCTCTAGGGCTGAGATGTTTTGACATGTTTATTTGTTTAATTTGTTTATTTTGACTAGCTCTGATTATAATTGGCAGCAATGAGCAGAATTAACATTAGACAGTGTCTTAGGCTTGTCGGTTACAATAATGCAAAAGGCATGTGAAGACAAATCCTCCAAAGAAGTGACAAAAGCTGGAGCTCGGTTCAGCGGCATCGTGGCTTTGCTAACGCACGGAGAACAAGTGATAGAATAGGACTGGAGCTATGTGCTGCCCCCTGATTTCACTGGCAGGATCAGCCTCTTAAATAGCTGAAAATACATCTCCTGCTAAAATCAGAACATTTCTTAATAACCCTAAGTGACACAGGTGGAATATCCCCTAGATCACCGGGTTTTGAATCAGAACCTCTGCATGATCATGGTCTTGTGTGAGGTGTCCCTGCCCATGGCAGGGGCATTGGAATTAGATGATCTTAAAGTTCCTTTCCAACCCTAACTATTTTGTGATTCTATGAATATCACAGGACATGCAAAGTGCATTTACCCTTAGCTGCAAGATACACTTGCACTCATTTAAGTGTTACTGACAGTAAAGAAAGGGCTCATCATCTTTCAGAACCAGACCATTTCCTCTTTGGAGTTCAGTCATGTCAGGCAATGAAGACTCTCACTGACTTCACGTGGCTAAGGTATTATTTTCTATTTTAGAGTAACAAACTTTGCTGGGTTTGTCTTGGGGTTTTTTTGTTCTTAATTGTAGTCACTGAACTGGAACAAGAGGTAGGAAGACAGGCACTGTAAAGCATTTTTTTCAAACCATAGTAATCCAAATGTTTTGCTTCAATTCATTTTAAACAGCATACATTTGAACTGACAAAACCAAGAATATTTTCTGAGCTGCTGCATCCTTCACACAGGCTACTCTGCCATGATATTGCAGCCCATATGTTCCACAATATCACACTTCTCAGCGCTACCTAGGTAAATGATAATGCTAACAAATCCCCTTCTGTGCATGTAGACAATACAGCATGTGGGTGATAAATCTGGACCCAATTTACAGAGTTTACTTTCCATATCTTAAGGTGCTCTGCAGAGGTGAAGACACCTTATTCCCTGTAAGTTTCCCTCCCGCTAGGTACCCCAAACCACTGTTTCAGGCCTCAAGTCATGGCCACATTTTGGCATCAGAAGATATTCAAATGAAAATGCCATCAGAACACTGCACTGTTGCATTACCGAGCAACTAAAGCACTCCCTGAACTACTGAACCATAAAACACCATCCTTAACCTCTACCAGTTAAAGACCAAGACCAAATATTCAATCCAGACCTTTCCCATGATTCCAAACAACTCCCCCTCGACTCCAGCTGCAAAATCCAGGTTCTAACACACATTTCCATGAGCCTCACATTGTTAAAGTCCAAACATCTTTACGGTGCAATAGGTATTCAGGCCAGATGTCCATTTCTTCTTCCTCCTCCTCAAAAGGAACATTCAGATCTGAGATCATCAGAGATAAACTTATATCACTTCACCTGAAAATCCCAGGGAACGCTTAAAGGTGGAGGGAAAAGAAAAAAATCCCAGTTTTTCAAGATGAGGCACAAAGTTAAAAACCCATGATGTTAAACGTAAGAAAAGACCATAGAATTCAAGTGCATGTTTCTTAGTTTTGATTAGATCATTCTTTTTCTTTTCCTAGGAAAAGGCATTGCCACTAGCAAGCTTGCTGATGCTAGTGGTGAATCTGAAGGACAACTACTAGTCAGTAACCAGAAGCAGCCAATCTGTGTCCCAGAGAAGGTGGTACTTGCATGGAAGACATAAAGCAAACAAGAGCTTTAATCAAGTGACCAGGTTACATCTGTATTCACCACGTTAAACAGAGGAAGTTTTAATGCAAAACCTTTCCAAGAAAAGCAAATCATCTCCATAGCCCAGTGCTAATTTTCCAGGAAAAGCAAAGATGCTGTTTTACTCATATTTTCAACAAAACAGTTTCTCAGTGTGCAGCATGTCACATTATTACGTGCGAGACCATATGTGTGGCAGTGCAGGGGGCCAAGGGAAGGTTCTCACGTTCACACCAAGTGCTACACCGAAGGGCTTTGCTTCTGATACCTTTGCTCACTTGCTTTGTACTCTTTCATTATTTAAGAGTGATCTGAACACACAGCCCCTCTCCCAAGCCCCGTTTGCAGTTTTGAGGCCTCTCCAACAGTTGTTTTAAACACCAACACCACCTGGAAGTGCACTAAAGCAGAGCGTGTGGCTGTGCTCATTCACCCTGACTTACTCTCAGTGACAGTGCAATGGCAGTTGAAGCAGAGGACAACAGAACAGAATGCAACCAGAAAGTTAAATCAAAGCATTTTTGACTCAAAAGCCAAAAGCTGCAAAAATACCAAGAATTTCTTCTCATATGAATAGGAAGGAAAAATCAGGCCCTACTGAGGAACTGTTCGGTTTTCCTTTTCCTTTTTTCAATGGAAGTATATGCATTTGGAGTGAAAGAAACAAAATGTAACTAAAGCTTAGCCAAATATTTATGTATTTTTTATTATATTCACATTTTTTCTTGTACAAATTCTTATGCTTCATGGTCAGCTCATTAGATATTAAAGATACTTTACAGGAAACAAACCAACAAACTTTTCTGTACAGTCCACTGGCTGAAATGGGATTTAACTCAGGGCAGTTTCATCATAAGAGTGAAATAAACCACTTCAATGATGGAGTCAAATATTGCATCATTTGTATTGCACTGGTACTATCACTGCATTTATCAACCATGAAATAGTGGCTCCTCTCTTGGAGCATTACCCCTGTGCTACTTACAGAGGGCATAGATCACAGACATGCACTGAAGAAAGCAACAAGAACCACCTGAGAACCAAAATCTGCTCTTAAAGAACAGCCAAACAAAAAGCAACCCTCAAACTTTGATAAGCAAATTTGCTATTTGCTCAGGAGCACACTGTCAATGCTTACATAGTACAGGAATCTAAATGGTTTCAAACAAGATAGAAATCATACCTCATTGATTTCAGAGAACACATTGGGGGTAGAGTGGTTAATAGTGAATAGCATCACAATGAAAACCTGTGCAATTACATGGCAGCTAGGTTGTTATTCAACAATGATCACTAGCTCATCTAACTGGGAGGTAAACTACATTAGAAAACAAGATACTATTAAACCTTGATCTCAGACCTAACACACGTGTTGCTAGAACTCCAACACAAGGACATGTATAGCTATGTTCCTTTTAAGCTCAAAGTCATGTAACTGTACAGTTTCAGAGTGCATAATTGTCATGAACCTCCACTCAGTTGAGCGTATGAACAAACACTGTGTGCACAGCAGAACTGTAAAGGTGGAAACCATCTGTTAGGAGCCCTGAAGGCACAGAGTTCTCTAGGCATAGAGAAGGTGTCTTTTCTTACTCACCTAGTGAACAGAACTCTGCTCCTGAAAGCATTCTATCTAAACCAGAAAAGCCAAGGAGACCATGTCCATTCATTCCCATAGCTCCAGCAAGAGTTAACACTGAAGCAAACATGCCACTCCCTTGGGTCTGAATGAGCCCTACCAAAGCATCTCCTACATCAGCACAGCAACCTCTGCACACTGTGGCTGAGATTGGAAACAGCTAAAGATTCTCAGTGCCTCATTCATACAGCAGTTGCCTGACTTTAAGGCTGCCTTCTTTCTTTGATTTGGATATTAAGTCTTTTTTAAGGGTCTCAGATTCATTACCTATAATGGAGGTTGAAAATCTTAGCTCATGGTCTGGTTAGAATGTAACTATTGCTACTCAATGACTTGAGTACCTCACAAAAACTGACTGCTACAGTCCTCCCAACTGGCCAGAGTCAATCAAGTAAGTGCCTCTCTGATATCAAGATGATTCCTATGCAAATAGATATACCCTTAATACCACTCTGTGTGCCAACCCCTTTACAGCTTGCTTGTCTTCCAGTCAGTAGGACTTTTCTGAATAAGGTGAGCAGGTTTTGCATGGTGAAGAACAAGATCACCAGCTGTGTGCATTCAGTTTAAATATTCAGCCCATCTTTCAGTGAAGATTCATTTGTCATGTCCCTTGGCACTTTTGAGTCTAATTATTGAAGGCTAGACAACCCCCCTCCCCACCCAAGAGTCTATTGTTTTTAAAGTGATAGCAAACAGCTCAATCTAAATGAAGAACAATCACAAGAGGATCTCAGTCACAAATAATCGCAGAAATCAGGAGAATTTTCCATTTCTAGCCTGCACTTCTGTAGATGAGGGGATAAGAGATAATGGCCTCAGGCCTACACAGAAGATGTATCACACAGACAGCTTTTGCTCTCTAGCGGACACTGCTCAAGTCCACCTGAGGCCAAAACTGGGAATACCCTGTTGGCTCTTGTGACAGAACAGCTTGGAAGAGGTACGTGCCTCAGCAGAGATGTTCCTTCCAGGGGAGTTGCAGGAAAGGTATTGCTCACATTGTTCATGCTTTTGATTCCCAAATATACACTATGGTATTCTGCCACTCCACAGCATCTTTCAACAAGCTGTGCTTTTAAATTCCCTTCACATATGACCTTCTAAAAACTCAAGCAATCAGCCAACCAACCAACCCTCAGCATGTGCTCATCTCACTCATACAGCAACATGATGGTCCAGGTTTCCTATGGATTTTCCTCAAAAATGAGTCATTTTACAGGTGGGAAATGGAGGCTGGACAAAGAGACAGGTGAGCAAAGAGAGAGCCCCCAAGGTCATCTCTGAAATTGCCGAGTTGGAAGCGCATCCTTTCCCTCCCCACCTGAAATGCCAGCCCTTTCCAAACAATCCTACACGTGCAAAGGGGATAAAATACCTATAAGAAAATTTGTTCTAGTGGTGAGCTTCCCAGGGGGGTTTGAATGACAGAGCGAACACCACCTTGACAGTGTCTATTTAAACAAAGGAAGCACATTGTACATGTCTCAGACATTTCTCCATAGAGTTCAAGGCAGCAAAGGTCACTGTATACTATACCTTTAAATAAAGTAACCAAGATAAAGGGGAGAAACCTCAGCTAGAGGCTGTCAGTTGTGATAAGGGCGGGCTCTGTAGGTAGCTGTCTGTTGCCATCTTGTGGATAAAACAACACATGCCAAAATCAGAGCAGCAAGGAAGGGTCCAGATCCCCTTCTCAAGAAAATTCAGTATCTTTCCTTTCAGATTACCTCTGAACTCCTTTTCCACTCTGTTATCAGCCTCCTTTTGTTTGCTTTTAAGATAAAGACACTTTGTTGTTGTTTGAAAACCCCGGTGAAAGAACAGCCAGGATCAAATCCAGAGTTCTTTAACTAGTTGGAAAGACAGGCTGAGAGGAGGAAGGGGGAGGGATGAAGAAGAAAGGGAAAGCAGATGAAACTCCTGCACCAAACGGCAAACAAAGGGTTTGCTTTGCAATTTCATGGATCAAGCAGTGGTCAAGGGGTGAAAGCCCTAACTGGAACCTTTTAAATGGCACTATATTAACATACATTGGAAAGCCACCTAAAAGTTTTCTTTTGTCATTAACAGTTGTGATTCCAGCTACCTCCTGGCTCTTCCTCTCCTGTTACAGTTTACCCAGGGACAAAAGTGTTCAGTGTAATTTATGCAATGCCAAGCCAAGGGACTATGTTGACTAACTGTGTAAAATAGGAGGTTTTCATGGCTGGTAGTCCTTTTCAAGTCACCAGTTCACAAGAGCAAATGGCAAGAGAGGGAAGCAGGAACTCTGCCTGGAGGAGTTGTTATTCCTAATCCTACCCTTCATGATTTATGCACTATAGGTTTAGATCACACGATCAGAGCAGCTCAGCAGTCTGCCAACAAAACCAGCTCATACATTCACATCACTTGCCATATAATCCAGAAAATGTCTCCCTGCCTCAGTTTCCCCATAGAAGAAACTGCAGCTGATACCTTGACCTTCATTTATTAAACCCTTTGAACTTCTTAAGTGCAGAGCCCTACTAAAATGAACTCTTATCAATGTGCTATCTTCTGCAAAGATCTAAACTTCGGTGCCAACACAAGGTCAAAATGATAATATCAGTGATAATACGCACATCAGAAAACTAAGGAATGAGGAAGATATGGAAGATGCCACAAGTCAGGTACTGATACAAATCCAGCAGAGAGACTCATTCATATTTAGGCAAAGAAGGGACCACTCCAAAGCCCCAGGTCACTTCCAACCACTTGGGTGGTTTCAAGTGCACTTGGATATGTTTTCAAGTGCACTTGGATATGTTTTCAAGTGCATGCAAGGGAGAACAAGAAGACTGTCCAAGTTAATGTCAAATACAGAGCACAGTTCTCAGCAGAAATCTAACTCTTTATCAAAACCAGGAGAGGTAACACATGCCCCATCCCTGATAGAGCTCAAGGCCAGGTTAGACAGGGCTTGGAGCAACCTGCTCTGTGGCAGGGGATTGGA
>JANHGB010050572.1:0-13613 GCA_026283785.1 Coracopsis vasa | reverse complement strand
AACAATGATCTTGTCTAAATGATTTCACAGGCTATTATTCAGACACTCAATTTTTAACATTTCAATTTTGTCATTTTGTTGCTACACAAAAGGTGCACTTCTCCAGTATAATGTTCTGAGAATTATGTCAATGAGCAGTAATGGCTTTTAACATTAACTTGATCATTAACAACTACATTATCTGTGGCATAATCAGCACCTCAGTCTATTGTGTAATATTACTGTATCAAGTTTGGAAAGGAAGGCCGGTCCTACACAAAAGTTCCTTAGATTAAGCTGTGATTTTTCTTTTAATTGAAATGCTTTTAAAACACCTAATATTTTTTGCGAACACTTTTAAATTGGGTTTACATCAATTTGTCTTGCCTCTGGAAATGGGCGTTTGGTTTTTTGGGTTTTTTTAACCAAAGTAAGAACATCAAGGTTTGAATCAGGTCAACCAGATGAGTCCAACTAAACCAGCACAAGCTGCAGACCAGTTCCAGAAAGAGTATCTGTTGTGAAAGTTTCTTACATCCAAAACCTGTTTCATTTTTACATCAGTTTTACTCAATCTGTTCCATCAATTTACCAACAGAAGCTATGCAGATGTTAACGCTTTTATATTGCTAGACAGAGGGTTGCCAATTTTAGTCTGTCCTTGCCAAAGAGTCAAAGGTAACGTGAGATTTTAATTCATTTTCCATGTTTCCTAAATAAAATTGCCCTACAATTCACCTTCACAAATCCTTCTTGTTGGTAACAAATCCCATAGCCTAAGGTTTTTCATTAGTGAATGCCTGTTCTTGGGCACCACCTTTCCTGGGAGAGAAGGAGCAACATGCCTAACTCCTCTTACATACTAAGGATCAGTGCTTTAACTGATGGGAAAGCCTTTATCACTCCAGATGGGATAAATCTATTGATTTTAATTGAACTATGCTGATTTATTCCAATCAAGCACCTGCCCAACTTGCTACACTTCTCTAAAGAGTCTCCCATTAGAATCTCGAACATAAGCCTTAAGAGCACTCATAAATCAGGATGTGGCAATCCCCCACACCTAACATTTATATTCTGCCTTCTTTCCAGACAGGAGAGCAGCAAAGCCATCAGTAGGGAAGTAACTGTTGCAAGGTCACAAACAAGTCAGGAACCAATCCAGAATCAAAAGATTGTTCTCGTGGCTCTCACACATGCACTTTTAACCAGCAGACCATATCTGTCCATGTGTTAAAGATGAACTGCTGCAGACTCGCTGGTCATTATTGTGCTTCACTGCTTATGCACATCGACTTTTATGGCCCTACTGGTCAGTGCTATACCACCCAATGGTTATGTCATCACTCTGGTGTTTCTGGGCTATTTCTATGCTATCCAGGTTTACCAAATGCAAAAAGAGGGAAGCCAAGTAGGCTTAACCAGTATAGGCTTATAAACCTTATAAGGGCAAGTAGTGACAGGATAATGGGGAATGGTTTTAAACTCAAAGAGGAGAGATTTTGATTAGATACAAGGAAGAAGTTCTTCACTGTGAGGGTGGTGAGGCACTGGCACACATCAACCAGAGAAGCTGTGGACGCCTCATCCCTGAAAGTGTTCAAGGCCAGGTTGGACAGGACTTTGAACAACCTGGTCTAGAGGAAGGTGTCCCTGCCCATGGCAGGGGGCTTGGAACTAGATGATATTTAAGGTCCCTTCCAATGCAAACTATTCTATGATTCTATGGGCAGAGGACTTCTTATATGCCAGTTTCCACTTTCCTTGATGTACCCTAATACATCCTGAACATAGAAAAAAAATGGGATCATCATGTCATAGCCACTCCCAACAACTGAGAAACTGGCAGCTTTGAAGAGGATGAGTGTTTTGTGGATGCAGGGTACAAGTCTAATGCAGTCAGGAGCTGAATAACAATAAAAATAATCATTTAGCTTCATGTGTAAATAATTTCATTCTAGCAACAGTTACAACCATAATGTTAATCAAAATAATCACAGAGACTCAGAGAAGCATTAGAAAGATGCCACATTCAATTTACAGAGTTAGTTCAGCTAAGTCTTACATGAAAGATATACTTTTAATACAGTAATTACATATTTGTTGGGAAATTCTTGCCTTATTCTTCAACCAGTTTTACAGGCCACTGTGGTTATTTTCAGATGTCACTGTGGCTCCTGGACTTCATATGGAACATCTCTGACTATGTGCTTGAAGATGTGCTTGGACTGCTTCAGTGTTGAGGAACCATCAGCAATGCTACACCTCACAATTGGGACAGAGGGGTATGGCCACACTGCTGCATCCCCAGGGAGCAACAATTAACTCAGGTCTAGGACTGCAAAGGTCTTCTCTGTAAAAGGAAACTATGGGGCATCTAGTGAATATGATTCAAAGAAAGCATCTTGTGTTTTGTTATAATTTAAATAAAAGCTTGAAACATGACAGAACATTTTTTGGAACTTCACAAACAAACACAAATAGGCACAAATTCAGCTTTAAAGAAGACAGAGGCATTCATATCTGGGCAGCTTTTCAGCCTGTGAACGTCACAGTTCTGCCAGTGGGATGTCGTTGTTCATACCACCCAAGAGCTGGCTCAGGTGTATTAACTTCTAAGGCTATGCCTGAAGACATGCACTAAAGTATTTCACCCTTAAAAGTGCATTTACTCCAAAACCTAAAGGTTTCTTTTGAACACTTACAGCAATTCCATTATCACAAATAACAGGATTGCCAAATACCCCAGAACCAGAAGATCACATCTCAACAAGTTGCAGATGCCCATTTAGAAGTTTCAAATTTGTTCATTTGTTCATTGAACATTTGTTCATTTTCCAAATCCTACAACACAAACTACCGACAACTCATCAGTAACAAACCCAGACACAAAGCCTGTAAAAATGCACTACCCTACCTTATTCACTATTTCAACCACTTTTAGCCCAGATACTATCACAAGAAATCAGAAGGAAAATCTGAGTTTTCACATAAGCCATTTCTGTTTAAGGACAGAAGTTTTAGCTCAAATATAATTGTGATGTCACTGAACGCATCAAAAGCTGAATGCAGACACTGCACTCTCATTTTAATACGACTACTGCAGGCATGTTTGAAACACTATATCATTTTCAGACTATAATTATAACTGTTGTTTCTGTGGTTTCAAAGATAACAGAAGTTGTTCATAAAATTTATACAATGCCAATGCACTGCATACAAAGTACAGACAGTGTCATAGGCAAAGTGTTCCCACAGAGGAAACTGCAGACCATCAAATTATGATTCAGTATTATTGTGAGCAGCAATTTAAAATACAGTGCTTTAGATACAACCCCCAAATCCTTAGAACTAACCAGATAAGCCAAGACTGACTTGCCTGGTTAACTGGGGGACAGTTTCAACACCTGAAGAAGCAGCCAATTCAAAGATCATTTTGGCTTGCATAGTCTCAGCAGCATTCTCCAACAGACTTCCATCATGACAAAAGAAAAAACTCTAATAGAAAAGAGAAATAATATGAGAAAAAATATTTAACAGTGTCCAGCATACTTCCCTGCCCTCCTCCTGGCCCATCTGACATGATGAGCTCACAGCTGTGCCTTTCCCACAGGTGTTGCAGATGGGATTTCAGGGAGGTCCTTCCAGGCCAGGGATTACCTACAGCTGTTGCACAAAACATGAGAAAGCGTCTCTCACGCAGTTAATTGATAAGTTTGCTCATCTTCACCACCTTGCTGTTCAGCTTCACCCAGAGAGGTGCAAAAAGAGGCAGATGTGGTATTTGGCAAGCTGTCAAGACACATCTTTCTTTTTAAAAGTAAGGCACACTTCACTGGCTGCTCTCAGTCAGATCCTTCTGTCTGTAACAACACTGCTGTTGGCACTGAAGATGCCCTTTCCAAACATGGTCAAGGAAGAGGGAGTGACAGAGGGGGAAATCAGTAATTTTTTCCAGGTGCTAACCAAAACAGATTCTTGCCCTTTCCACCTGACTCTACTGTCAACAGCTGCCCGCAATCCTTGCAAAAATCCTTCCTCATGGAGGTATTCTTTTATCAGTCATCAGACAGACCAAATTCACCTAACTGGATTTAATAGCCATGGGTCCAGCCATCTTGCCCCACAGAGAGTCTCATACTGCACCCATAATATGACACGGTCTAGACACCATTGTCCTGACATCAATCATATGCACAACACATTGCAAAACAGCAGCATCCCACTTTCAGTTTTACCAGCGGTGTCATTTTTATTGTATCATCCATCACTCCGTATCCTTCATTCTGCAGGCAGTCTCTCCCTCTAAGTATTTCTTGGAGTTTTGGAGCCTGAGGACAGATTTGAAGCTTTGGAAGTATCATAAAGGTTATTCCCATTGACACCCACTGCAATCTTATTGTCTCTCTACCTAAATAGTAACGGTCACTTGAAAAGTTATTGGTGATGCTGCCAGTGTGAATCTTGTGATGCCTGCATCTCCTGCCACAAAAACATTCAAAGTAAATCTGAAATCAAAGTAGGCAAAGCCAAAGTTCTGCTTAGGAATGTCCCACCCAGTAATGGCAGCTTTGTCTCCTTTGATTTCAAATTCACTTTGTAACTGTCCAAACAGGAGGTGCAGCTCAACCGCGGAAGCAGAAGATGCAAAACAGGAACACCACTCATTTTTTTCTCACTTGGCTGCTGCTAACAGGTGGACGATGCTTAACAAAACCCATAGTAAAGCCTCAGTGCCAATGGGAGTTATCTACCCCCATTATCCTTTCAGGCTTGTGCTTCCCAGCATGGATGTATAGAGCTTTTTGTTATTCCAGAAACCACCAAGCACAAATGGAGTGGCTCGTTCCAGCTGAACTTGGACTTTCTGCATGAGCTGATATTTTGGGACATAGTTTCCTCCTTGGAGCTGAGATGGGATTTTTCTGGCTTCAGCAGAGTGGCAAATTGTCCACAGCCCTTAACTTCCACTCCTAGCATATTTTCACTAAGTAATTTGCAAGCAAAAGAGTCCAGAAAATGTTTGGTCAGAGCAACATATTTTACAGCCATTTCATTTGAAAGAACAGAATATTTTTGGTAATGCTGCTAGAATGACAGTTCCCTAGTTCTTCACTGCACCATTTGCTGCCTTTGCACACATTTATACCCTTATATCTAGAGATAAAATTGAGCAGCACTTCACCATGAGTGGTTTGCATGCACAGTCAGAAGGCATGAACCACTTTACCCTCTGTAGATCAAGGAGGACACACTAGACCCATGCAGAGACAGCAAAGGACACTTTTGATGGGGACTGAAGCTGCCACAGCAAGCTCACTTCAGTATCGCCTCCTTCCTTCACCATGCTACTTCTTTCCTGACGACACTTTGCTTGGAGCTGGGAAGGGCAAAGCTGGCAGACTGGAAGATTGCCTAATGTGCTGTGACTGACATGTAATAGAATATTCAACCACTGGTCCTCATGTCGGCAGTAAAGTGAATATGACACCCTTCAGCTTGGTTGTGATCACGCCTCATTCTTCTTCAAACAGTTTCATAAAGGTGCAGCCTGGCTTCCTTATGAGACAGATGTGTGAGATGGGAGAGCAGTCACAGAGGTCACCTGCTGCCGGGAACATGCCAAGGACCTGCGAGAGACTGACCTTTAAATGCCAACCACATCCCCACCGTGTGCCCCTGTGCCTTGTGCTGAAGTGGGACTCACTGCACGCTTTGCTTTCACAGCCGCCATTGCGCTCAATGACCTGGATGAGCCACCTGTTCGACATCAGATGAGTCTTCATCTCTTGTAGCCTTTTTGGATCTGTGAGTGCTGAGAAAAAAAAGACGCACACATACACAAAAGAACATTTGGGGGTGAGAAACCCCAAGGGAAAGAACTCAGATGTTCAGGTCAGGCCTTAGAAAAGGTATCAATTCTTCTTTCCACTTAGCACAGCCTGCTGCCTGCCCAGGCTCTTTGCCTCTACCCTCTTCCCAGTACAGAAAGCATTTCCCTTTTAAATGACATCTGAGTGCTGACATGCTGGAGGCACCCATCCTGCATCGTCTCTGGCAGATGGAGCAGCTGGCCATGATTTTCAGGATTGCTTAAATAAAACCGCAGTGCCATACCAAGAAATGAGGAGAAAATGCTCAACAGTGCTTAAGATGTTTAAACATCACAAACTGTCTAAGACTTCAGATTGCTGTACTGCGCATTTTTGGTGATGAAACTGCTCTTATTGATGGTAATAGTAAAATCTTCATCATGATTCATTTTCTTTTCTTTCTGGAAGGCAGAGACAAGTCCTACAATATTCCTGTTCTGACCCAATATCAGACTTTTGCCTTCCTACATCAGGAAGATGTTTGGACAGTTGAAATATCACAAGTCAAATTCTTAAGGTTTCTGGAGAAGGGAGCTTCACTGCTGCAAGCATCAGACCTGAAATACCCCAATGCTATCAACCGAGAAGCTGATCCACTCCTTCAGTTCACAAAGCCAGTAACATTTCTGCACGTATTTCAGAGACATGCAAGCAATTTTACTGCAAGCAGCAATGTTCAAGCCAACATAAATGCCAGCTTTCTTTTTCCCCTATGGTTTTGCTTGCTTTGAGCTAATTAGCCTGATGGCCATTTCACTGCCCTCTGGAGATGGTTGTGTTTAGTGGTATATGTATTTTGGGAAAAAGCCTTTTAAGTGAAAATTGTCATTGTCATATCCAGGAGCCGTTTAGTTTTTTCTAGCTCTACAATAAGCCTTCAGCTTTTCTACTAGTGATTAAAGTTAGATGTGATAATGGAAAACACCATTAGGAAACTTTAAGTCACAACTGCTGAAATCTGGGGTTGTGGAAGTGAAAAGGGGGATTTAATGTCCAACTTAGTGGGACTTCTTTGAAAGTTTAAGCTCCGGTAGATTCTAAGGTAGAGGAGACAATCTTGGAGCATTTATGAAGTTACCACAAGAAAGCCATTACCTGTAGGTGTCAAAGGAGATCCCTCACAGCTGCACTACAGTAAAGCTACTGAATCTAGTAATATCTGGGAATCTACCTAAAATCTACTATCTCCCCCAACAAGGGAGGCATTTGGCATGAAGCTAACACAAATCAAAGAGCCTTGATCTTTTTCTTCAAACCCTGACCAATATTATTTTGCCTTAGGAAAGAGTGCCTGTCATGCCAGAGCAGGTTAGGTTGCAAAGATATTCAGAAAACTCAATATGAAGTCAGTCCCTGAGAAGGTGTGATGAATTCCTGTATAGTTGCAGTGAGGTATTTACTGGGCATATTGACTGTCAAATCTTTAAGCATTTCAGAGCACTGTAACCCATGGCATTACCCCTCATCCTCCTCACATTGTCTTCCCCCACTAGTCCCCAAACTAGGTGGGAAAGCAGCAGGAAAAGGGCATATAGCCCACTCCAGAGCTCCTCACACATCTCTTCATGAAGGCGATACTGTGAACATGGGCAGCTGGCCACCTTCCACAGGGACCATGCACACTGCTTCCACCACGCTCAGGCACCTCCAGCCGCAGATGTCGGCTTTTATTGCTCAGGTCTCCCATATCGCTTGGCCACCTGTACAACATATTTAACATACAGCAGTTATTCCATTGCTGTTTGCACTGAAATAATCTTGGCAGAAAATGGTAGTTAAACCCAAGCATAATTTTTTACACTGTGTGTTATATAAAATCACCTCTTTGGGTAATATCTCATTGCCTTCTTAATGGAATATAGTATTTCTTGTCACCAACAAAAATTGGCCAGAATTGGTATTTAAGGTCTGAATATCTTCATTTCTGGCCTAGATTTCAATTTTGGAAAAAAACGGGAACTTTGACAAACTCTGGATTTTAGATGAGGGATACTGTTGGACCCTTCTCAAATAGTGAGATAGTGAAATGCAGCTCCATCACAGAGTTAGGTTTGAATAGAGGCCTCAAATTCAGACACACATACAGGATTTAGTAGTGCTTTTTGGATTTAATCCCATTCCTAGCCATATCCATTTGATGTAACAGCTATCACACTAGTTTAAAAAAATAAAAAAAACAAAAACAAAACACCAAAAAACACTCAGAGGGTCTATTGCCTTTTTTTTTAAGTGAATTTAAAATTTTCTTTTCCCAAACTTGGAGAGAGGTGGCATGACCCTGAACATAACAATAACATCATTTCCTTCTGCTGCTGTTCAAGAAATACAGTATTTTTTCATTTCTGTTTGCTGTAAAAATTAGGTTGCTAATGATAATGTTCCTCTCATAGATGATCTTGTACTTTTTAATGATACCCATAGTTTTCCTCCACATAAATGACTAAATCCTCACAGAAATCTCTGTCTTGATTAGCACTCCTGCTAGTAAAATTTCACATACTAAATCAGTACCAGCTGTAGCAAGAAAGAATGAAAAAGGCAAGTGTAAATGTTCCATATGCCCTACCAAATTGGCATCTGTGTCAGTAACCCTGTGTTTTTTTAAACAATTGTATACATACATTCTCAGAAGTGTTTTGCTCACAGGATTCTGCAAGCAAAATTTCCTCTGTTGGTACATCACTGAAATGTCACATCTAAAAAAACCCCAGCAAGTAGATTTCTTGTTCTCCTTGCTACACCCGAACCTGAAATGCAATTAAATTAGTTACCTTGAGTTTACTAACCTGACACTGGAGTACTTCTGCAAAGCTGCTTCACATTTAGCTCTTGGTTATTAGCACCACTACAGAAAGCCAAAGCTACAATTACGGCATTGCAATTATTTCCAAGCTGAATTCAGAAATAAGGACTTGAGTTCCAACCCGGCTGTTGGGGAATGCTGCTCTGGGAAACGTTCCTACGAACCAACATCTCATCTTTCACATGACTCATGAATGATGACACAGGAGGAAGTTCATCTTGGGGAGAGCCCAGAGCTCTGACCCAGCATGGTCAGTGACTCAGCTTCCTCATGCAAAATCACGATTTGGGTACCAGATAGATGATAGTTACAGTCTCTTGAACCACTCTTATGGTTCAAGATAATGCTGCCTGAGCACCACCTGCTCCATCATTTTGCTAACAGAAGAAAGCCCAGAATACAATGCAGTAAGTATATACACAATACAACTTAAAAGTAACCAACTATGTCCTCAGCAAAACCACTTTTGAATCAATTTATGACTATCCGCAACTGGAATTTGATCAGTGTAGCAAAACGGACTTTCAAAGTTAAACAAACATTAACTAGCGCTCCAAATGGGTAGCAAATGCTGCAGTCTTCTGAGGAAAGATGATACAGAGCCAGACTGTCCGCTGGTGTAAGTCAACCTAACTTCACTGGACCTCGGTGGAGCTGTGCTGATCAACACCAGCTGACTGTCTGATCTACTGGAAACCCAAAAGCCAGCAATCATGTTTCCCTGACATGAGATGATATAAAGTAAACAAGGAGAATTAAGAAACAGTTAAGGACATTAATTACATGTTTCTGGGAATAATAAAATATTTCTCTCATTTCCAAAAGTCAGAAAGACCCTCTCTCCTCACATTCTTGGCCATGACAAAGTGGTGACACTCATTATGTTTTTTTCCAGGGCAATATGGAGTGTGTATTTGCGCATCATGTCATGCCTGTCCATGGTAATCAGAAGCCATTATTTCCAAAAGCTCAAAATTCCCTCCTGGACTTTGGTATGCCAAGTTTAGTTCACACTGATTTCTTTTTTCCCTTTTTTTTTTTTTTTTATGGTTGATTTATAATTGCTGCAAACAGAAGTTTATAATGGAAATGTTGACAAACCATAACTACAGTGTCATGTTAACACTACTATTGCTGCTTCTCTGTCAGAGTTTCCTTTAACCTTATGAGCCGAGACTTGTATCGAGTATCAACAAAAGTCCAGAATACACAGGGCATAGTAGACAGAGCAGAGCACTGGAGACAAGACTCCTGGAATAAAACCCTTGCTCAGTGAAATCAAAGGGATTTTATCCCTGGTGTCTAGTCTCACTTCTGCCAGACACTTGCTGTGTAATTTGGACAAATTTCTCCTCTGCAAAATGGGCAGGAAAATATGTTCTGCACTTACCTTACAAGTGTTGCGGCATAATTAGTAAATCACGCTATTAAAAGAAGCAGAGGAAGGCTAAGGATAAATATAAATGCTACCTACAAATTATTAAAAAAAAAAAAAGGCAAATATTATTCTAGGCATCCTCTATGCATGGGAGCTCTGCCCACATTTATTTAAACAGAGACACCAACATAATATCTCCCCACAACACCTTCATTATTTGGGTCTTGACTCACGTTTGTGATTTTCAATTTTATTCCTGGCTTAGGTCTCATTCTTGACATTTTTATCTAGGTTTTGAGTGCAATAATATACATACATTAGATGGTGTTGAAACTATCGACCCAAGTTACTATTTTTAGCTCAGTGAAGAGGATGGGATAGAGATATAAGTGACAATTAAAGAGAATATGTTCAGAGCTGTCATCAGCAAATATTATTTTCTCTTGCCAGGAATCCTAAGTGTGTAGAAGGGCCTCCTAGGCAAAGTTTTTAAGGCAAAACACTTGGGTCATTACAAAGAAAACCCCAAACAACTACGTGACATCACCAGGAGGCTGGGCTGCTGAAAGGTTCCCGATCACTGAATTTGTGAAAAAACTCTTATTTGCTCCCTCAAATTGCTGATGTGCCTCTTTGCTTCTGTACTACCCATGCACGGAGCCTGCAGATGTATATAATTTACAGAGCTTTCCTCATCAAGGGGATTAGGCAGCCCTCTTTCAATGTGTATAAGAAGTACAAACACACACTTATCCACTATGTTTTACGCCTGCCTGCAACAAACAGCTGAACAGATTGTGATGAAATTCAGACACTGACAATCTGACAAAAAAACTTCTTTTTTGCCTTAAAATCTGGCTTCCAGAAGTTTTGTAAATCTAAATATTTTATTTGAATACTGCAAGGGCCCCAATCTTATGGAAAGCCTATGAAGCAAACATGTAGATATATGCAGTTACAGGAGGAAAAAAAAAAAAAAGCACAGACGCATACACAAAACTCATATTTGTTGCAACTTGCCAATTTTCACAATGGCTCTGTTGCGTTTTCTCTCTCTGGCTCCCGAGACTGTAACTAGACTCCTCTAATAAGCACTTTTTGCCTACCAGTGTCAACGGTGCTTTAACAGTAGTTTCAGTGTCAAATTGCCCTTTCCTCAGCAGGGATTGTTAAGCCTTTCTGTATTATACTTCCAAGACTCTCATGAGCTGGAGTTGGGAGATATAATATTTTCTTTGAAGTTTGCATTTCACAGCACACTGGGATGCAAACAAGCTCCAGTTTCTCAGTAGTCAAACAATTCTGGCACACAGGGACTAGGACTAAATATTGTACCAAATTTTCTAATTACGTCTTTGTGATATTTACTACATGATGTTAGGTGAAAGCAGATTCTAATCAATATAAACCCCCTTGTCTAAACAGGACATCTGGGCTTTTAAATATTCTGTTTGTTGTCTCAAAATTACCCTGTAGCAAGCCACCATAACAATATAATATCTTAGTCATGGAAAACTTTGGAGTATTTCTGATAAACTTATCATAAACAGATGAGTGCTTTCTCTCTTGCTGTATTAAGGTGATGTAAAAAGTGAAGATAAAAGTCAGCTGTATGCATAAAATCAGAGACTTATGCCAACAAAATGCTATGTTTATAAGCTTAAAAGCTCAGAAGTCTGAAAAGGCAAAAATTAGGATTCTTAAAGTAACACTAACTCAGCCACATGGCACATCCTGGCAAGCACATTTAGCAAAATAAACATTAGCATATTCATATACACATTTCTAGAGCAACGTATTTTTAATGTGGCCAAACTAATTCAACAATGGGAATCTCAACTTTTCTCATTTTATGGCCAGATTCTCAGCTGGCAGAGATATATTATTTCAACAAACTGACATCATCTACAGCAGCTAAGCAGGAGAATCACTTGCTTCTGAGCAGGCAAGTGCCAGATTCTGATGCACTTATGATGACAAGTCTCTTTTTCTGACTTTAATATCAATATTCATAAAAAAGATAGACAGATGTGATTAAGAATCAGTTCCTCAACTAGAAGCCTGAGCCTTCCAGTACAAAAACATTCATGAGAGTCACATTTTCAACTGTATTTTCTCATGTAGAGACTCGGAAGGAATCCAGCCTCCCTGGTACAAGTATTTTACAGCATAAGATACGGACAGTTGTAACTCTTTGGACCTGAACTTTGGATGATGTTAATTTATACTGACTCTCTCGACTTTATCTGGCAATTCCTTGATTTTTCTTCCAACAATGACAAACTGCACCAGATGGGAGCATCTCCCTGCTCACGAGGCACATGGGCATGTCAGTGCAGGATCTGTTCCCACATTGAAATCTTCCCACAGAGAAAGTTTACTATGCTGAGAATGTTCTCTATGGATAACAAGGTGGATCTAGGCTCCCAAAGCAGCTGCCTTTGCAAAGCTGGCTTATCCCATCGCTCCCGAATTGCCCTCGGTGGAATGGATCTCTGGATGGCAGAGGGCCAATGCCGCCCGCCTTCTGCCATTCCAACCTGCCTGCAGAGCAGGCACCCTCCCATCACGCTGGAGCTCGCCAGCCCAGGATAAGGGGATCTAAAAATGACATAAAGCCCCCTTTGCCCCACCTTAATATGACCTATGGTAAATCCAGCTTGGCTGGGGCTGAGGATCAAGGACCTTAGACACTCTTAACTTAATGCTGCAGGTAGGAATATAACTCCTCCCTATTTATTTTTATTTTTTCAAGTGCCCAAGGTCCTGGTCAGGACTAAAGTCCCACTGAGCAACATGCTCTATAAATATGGAAAAGCCTCGGAAATTCTCAGTTTAAGAAAAGAATACATGAAGAATAGGCAGTGAGATGCAATTGCGTGCAAATTGTTTATATATACTATGTGCAAATAGTTTGTTGTTTGGTTCTTGTTTTGTTTGTTTCTTTTTTCAAAGTATCTTGAACCTCACCCAGCTGGACTTGGAGCATTCGGATCAAGTTGGTTAATTGTAACAGGCTTCATAAAGACACAAGGGGAATTAATCTTCAGATCACCTCCTTTCCCAAGTCCTAAAAAAAACACCCTCAAGAAAAGCTTAGCTACCCATCCCTTTTCAAACAATAAATGTTGGTGTTTCAGAGCTAGATATGGAAAAAAAAAACCCTGGAAAGATTTTACACCTTTGAGATCTCCAGCCTGAAAATAAACTCGATAGATATTGGCAAAGAGGTTCTAAAGTTAGTAGGGGAGACAGACAGAAAAACAGACAGTGCAATTACTTCATTTCCACAAGTGATCTTGCAAAAAAAAAAAAAAAATAATCAGATTTGATTAATTAAAAAACAAACAAACAAAAAGCCCCATTATCTTGAGAATCAGGAATAAGTCTGGCCAGAAAATTCAGAAAGTCCTAGACATATAAACCCAAAGGTTTATAGGGCAAATTCTGATTTTGAGATTTTGTTATAGGCCCTCCACATGAGTTGGATGGCTACGGCAGAGCCGGCTCTGTCCTGGAGTGAGGAGCTTCGGTGTAGCAGTGGAACACCCACCTCCCTCTGGGACCTGTGCAGGAGTGC
>JANHGB010050571.1:0-35107 GCA_026283785.1 Coracopsis vasa | reverse complement strand
TGACTCTGCTGCTTTACCTTTCAGCTTGTGTCTTCTGTCCAGTGCAGGGCATAACCCAAATGGTAGGAGATGCCCTGGAGCCATGCAGTGCATTACCAGGTGTGTGGCTCATGCAGGGCATGTCCATGGCACTGTCTGGTCCTAAACATGGCCTTGTAAAACTCAGTGAAAATCTAGGACAAAACAGCAAAGCCACACCGAGCCCCAGTAATAATTTTATTGACAATAACAAAGTCTTTTGGTATTTCTTACAAGAGAGACGAACGCATCAAGTGCACTACTGGTTAACATTGTCTAAGACAACAGATTGAGAGCACTGAAGGTAAGACCCTGTGGAGTAACCTATATTTCATCACAAACAGAGCCCTTTAACCAGCAAACTTGTTCTGGGAAAGTTTCCAGTTCCATCTCTTGCATTGTGGGGTGGTGGGATCTCTCATGCTAGGAGCATCAAAGGAACCTCTGGAGATGCTTTAAAAAGAGGACAGGAGCCTGGGAGGGAGACATCAAAATCCTGGCAAGTGTACAAATAAAATACAGTTCAGTCTTCAATTAATGTAAAATATGATGGAACTGTCTCTTTGGAGATTATTCCCAATGTGGAGTTAAAAAATAAGCAAACAAACAAAAGAAAACCTCAAACTGCCCGGTGTCCACTAAGAACAAGTGCTCTGGTTTCTAACCTCTGTATGACGCTGTCCTCCAGAAATCACCTCTTTGGGACGATTCCACATCACCAATCTTTATCTTTATCCTCTGTTTAAAGCCAACAGAGATTTCTGAGGCCTTCAAAAGAAAGAGAACTTGTCCCTTGACTGAAACCATCAGTTTATACAAAGGCTTCCACCAGCAAAGCCCTGCTGGGGCTTTGTCCACTCTGTGGTGTAGTGCTGCTCTTTCAGCCTTCATGGGGCTCTATCAGAGTGTGGCTTCACATCTCCAGGCTCATCCTGAATAGCAAAGCCAAGCTGGGAAAGCCAGCCCTCCTCCCCCTCCAGGGCCTCCATATGGCTGGAGAACAAAGTTGGGCTGTGTCTGTCTCAGGAAGCAAACAAGAAAGGCAAAACAAGAGGAGAAAAATAAAGCAGAGAAGACCAGCAAATAGAGCCTGAGCAGAGAAGAAATTAGAGAAAAAGATAATAATATTAATGACAAAAATTAATTAATAGGCAGCTAATGAATTTTATAAGCACCATAAAATTGCCATAACAGCCTAACTGCTTTGCATGCCTTGCCAACAGCCAGTGAGAAGACGAAGTGTTATCATCCACAGGATTGTGATGTGGGAGGCAGTGATCAAGGGGATGTGCTGGGGTCTGCATGGGCAGTGTCACCATGCCAGGAACTGGCCCGTTCCCCAGCGAGGTGACCCACTGTCATTTGAATGGCTACCACCACACAGGAGCAAGGCTCAGGGCAGCTTTGTGGTGCTGGTGAAGGGAAACCAGTGGTGCAGCTTTGCCTGAAGTATGGATGCAGTGACAACAAATGGCTTGCAGATTGATTTCCACTTACTCAGGTGGCATCATGGTCACACTTGAAATAGTTATTCAATGAGAGAGGTGCTTTTCCTGTGCTATTTTTGGCAGTATTGCACGCTTGCCATTGTGATGAGCAATTTGGGTTTGTCTGCACCAACCGCTCTCATTTAGGGATGGGGAGAGGCTTCTGTTATGTGCTGTTTTCAGGAGTTAGTGCTTTCCTTTCTGAAGGTGGTGATCAAGGGAGATCGCATCATCATGTGCCACAATGTTATTGCTAAATGAGATTTCATCTCATCCTATAATTTCTGAAGAGAAACATTAGAGGCTGGTTTGGGTGATATGGGTTCTGCATGATACAGCAAAAGTTCTTTGGCTGTTATTTCACATAGTTTGTGCTGCTGGCGTTTCTGTCTTTACATATTCATATTCCTTCCATTCACAACAAATGTTTTTTCAGCATTTCTTTGTCATAAATATGATGAGGATTAACCCAATGCATTTAAACATAACCATAAAAAAAGGGAAAAATACACTGCATGTGCAAACCTGATACTCTTCCCAGTTCATTAGAATTTAATGAAGAAATACTCAGTGCCCAACAGGGGAATCCTAATTCATTACGTCTTTTGAATTCTCATTAAGCATATGTACTGTGACTACTAGAAAACTGCACCAGTTAAGCTCTGTTGTCCATTACACTGACTAATAAATATCCATTATACTTAAAGACTGATGATAAGAGAGACTCATGGAAGTTTTATTTCTGTCATTAATTTTCACTGGTTAACTCCTGACAACTTTCCAGTGCTATACTGGTAGTGGCTGACTCAAGATCATTGCACTGGTGAGATTAAAAAGAAGCTGCTCTAAAAACGTTTTGAGGCTAGAGAAGGGAATGGACCACAAGTAAGTATCCCTGCACCCATGAAGCAGTGGCTTTCTCCCTACCTCAAGGCTATTGCTTTGGAGTTGAGGGGTTCTGTTGCTTTGTTGTAAGGGGAAAAGCTTGTTATCCATTTACATGGTGTGAACTGGTTTTGGCCCAGTATCTGAATGATAACGGAAGTTGTCTACTGTTACCCAAGAGGTAATACTTTGCACAGTGTTCCACCACTCTCAGGTGAATGCTTTCAAAAGAAGCCTGTATCAGGAAACATACTACTAAATGCTTCTGACTTATTATTTAGCTTCAGGCAATTTTTAAAAGCTGTTTAATCACTCGGAGCTATATTTTAATTGCATTATTGTAAGCAGCAAAGGGGTTATTCATTGCTATAGCTCTTCAGTGCTAATAATACCTTCACCTTCTACATTTATTACTTAAAAATGGCTGGTAGCTCTGAAATAGGGAATCACTTGGGGTGTTAGAATCAAGAAATGGCTGGTTCTACTACAGCTACGTTCCAGAGGACTATTTTCCCCTGTTCCTTGCAGTTCAACATTGGTAGTACATGATGAATGTATAGGAGGTTTTTGTCTGTCAGCTGCCCTGTGGGGAATGCCAGCCCCAGTGAAATCCCTAGCTCATGATGTCTTGATGACACAACTGCCAGAAACGGTTTGCTGGTGTAGGAGATGACCTGGGCTCAGGGATGTGGCAGAAGTTCCTCTGCGTGGGAATTGGGATCCATGCTGATTGAGGTAAATCACTGCCACTGAAAAGCAGCTGATAAACTTCAAGTCAGAGTCAAGGTGGTGACAAATGTGCTGTCCAGGAGCTACAACTACTCAAACATGGGATGAACCATCCCTTGCAATCCTGGCCCCAAAAGGAGATAGGGGTGAGACTAGGAACACTTGTGTTGTTATTTATGACCGCAGTGTGGAGCTCCGGCCGCTTGTTTACGATGACTTGCCACTTTGGCACTAGATCAAAGTGGATTATTAAAGGAGTGCAGCAGGAAAGATAAAACCAGCTGTCACAGAGGAACATTCCAGGCATGGAAGCACTGAGAGATGGGTTCCTCCTTTGACACTGGTACTAGAAGCTGGGGCCCCCTCAAGGTACAGGTGTCCGGGTGGGAGGGCAGAGGAGGACCCTGGCCTCTTCCTGAGACTGTACGAGCATCTTCCATGTTCTTCCATGGAGAGGGACCTTTCACAAGGGCATGGAGTGATAGGACAAGGGGGAAAGGCTTTAAACTGATAGAGGGGAGACTGAGATGAGCTGTTAGGAAGAAGCTCTTCCTTATGAGGGTGCTGAGGCACTGACACAGGGTGCCCAGAGGAGCTGTGGCTGCTCCAACCCTGGCAGTGTTCAAGGCCAGGTTGGATGGGTCTTGGAGCAACCTGCTCTAGTGGAAGGTGTCCCTGCCTGTGGCAGGGGTTGGAATTGGATGCTCTAAGGTCCCTTCCAACTCAAACCATTCTACGGTTCTAACCCTCATTGGCTTTGTAAATGTCATATATTTGTGTATGTGTGTCTATGTATATATATATACATAATATATAAACAGTAACACTGCTAGTGAAATACTGCAGAATGATAGCATGTGGTTGAAATTATCTTGATTGGGGTTTACAGGAGTTTTTATAATATTCACTAAAATGATATTACATTTCAAATTACTTTTCATAGAAGAAGCTCTTGTATATCTCAAGAGATTTTGCAACAGGTTCCTCACAAATTTTCTTAACATATTTCTTCCTGATAACCTTGTGTTTCCTAATTCCCTCAGGAAGGTGATGTCAGCCCCCAGAAATTTTTGATCGTGCTCTTTCCAGGGTAACTTTAAGTCATTTAATGTTTTCACAGCGGTGATAACTCTGTCAAAACAAACTGTTCTTTTGTGCATGTAAAAATAATCTGTGTATCTGACCTGGAATCGATGGCAGTAAATTAGAAAGTTGATCTGAAGCAGGCTGAATTTAATGGGTGTCGTTTGATCAACCTCGGTGGCTTTCCCAAAGTTTCGCATCACCGCTGCAGTGATACAGGTGAGCTCCCTGGTGGCGGTGGAGTTGTGAACCCTCACGTTGACTCATACTGTTCACATATTCTTCACTGAAAGGGTTGTCAAGCCCTGGAACAGGCTGCCCAGGGAAGTGGTGGAGTCACCGCCCCTGAAGGTATTCAAGAGATGTGTAGATGTGGCATCTAGGGACATGGTTAGCTGTGGACTTGGCAATGCTAGCTTTGCAGATGGACTCAGTCTTAAAGGTCTTTTCCAAACCAAATAATTCTATGATTCTGTATTGTCCTAAGGCTGAGTTTGCCTCCGAATGATATCTGCTTTCCCAAGACATGTGGAGTCTTCTCCAGTTTTTACTGGTTTATTTTAGATTTTACTTTCCTTACAAATATGAATGTAGTAAATCTATATATAAAAATAGACTGTAATTGTTGGTGTCTTTAACCTACTGACTGCTGTTGACATGCTCAAACTACACACGCACACTCTTGGTCTCCCAAGCTTTAGAAATTAGCCATTACTTGTTTCATTCCAATGACAAATCTCCAGTATAATGAGGTTTTATCCTTTTAAAACAAAATAACTTTTATTAATTCCTTGAATTAATAATTGAAGGCTTGACTTTTAAGGGGGGGCAGGTGTTTGTTGTGATTAATAGCATGCATTCCCTATGTATCACATAACTTTACTAAATCTTAGTAATGGTGTGGGGGTCAGTGTCACTGTTATTAATAGTAATGATAATTATATCTTCGGGAAGCTGTCAGAAAAGTGTCTTTTGTACGAGTCAGGGCAGTGTAAACAGACTGTACAGGCAGGCACTACCCTTTCCATCAATAGGTAAACAATCTTTGTTAAGCTCATCTTGATAGTCTTATTTTGTTGCCACATTTTAATTACCCATCCTGTCTGTTTGTTATTCCATTGCTTTTTGCTGAAGATACAAGCTTTAAAAATCATTGGTATTTAGGAAAATCCAAAGCTGGGGTGATGCATGCTCAGGTGCTAATTTATTTACATCAATTAATTTCAGGCCCCTGATGTAAACCAATTAGTATTCAACACTTAATGGAGTCATTATCTGTCAGATTAGCTTTTAGAAATGCTTGTCACTGCTACAGGACCAAGCAGCAGAACTTTGCTAATAAAACTAGCAGAATTAATGGAGTGAACAGCATAGATAATGACTTAATGTGGAACATACAGTATAGAAAAGAGACTGAACAACTGTCTTCAAGAAATGAAGATATCATTGAGCTAGCTACTTTATTCCAAAAATGAGCTCAGATTGTGCTCTTCAGAAACATCAAAGGTGTCTAGCTAAGCCTTTGCAAAGTTATGTGTCTTAATAAATAATTTGCAACCTTTGTGCCCTCACATACTCACAATCTACCTTTCTTGCTTGATCTGGCATGCAAATAAATGCTTCCCATTGTATCACCCTGCTGTGTATTGAAGCTGTTATTTCAAAGGATTACAGCTAACGGGAGTGACAATACCCAGGTTACTGAGCCACTTCCATGGGTGTCATCTGCAAACAGCGTGGCATACAACAGCTCCAGGTGGGACCTACTTTGTGAAATGCACTTATCACCTAACTTCAGGGCTGTGGGACACTGCTGAACACATTATATTCGAGAAAGGTAGGCAGGAGATCAAAATCCCTACGCAGGCAAGGCTGGCATTGCACCCACAATCAGCAGGTGAGATTTGCAGACAGCAATAAACCTCCAGACAGCATCGCTACAGCTATGCATGTTTTCAGGTGCTTCCCATGAGGGTCTAAGATGACAGCATTTGCCGATGTTTTGCTCTTCTAGGGTAAGTTGCCTTTTTTTGTCATTCACCAAGGCAGTTTTCCATTTGTGGTTTGTAGTTAGCCTGGTTATTCCAGTGCCTCCGTGACACCCTGTGTTAAATTTGTCTTTGCATGGAGGGTAACCACAAAACTTAATTCCAGCTTTAGCTTTCAAAGAATACAAGTGCAGCTCAAAAATATCATACATTGTGTATTTGCATAGCAAATCCTGAGACCTGTGCTTTACTGAGAGCCATGGCATGTACCCGCACGTGTGCCTGTGATAACGCTGACCTCGCTGGCTGCAGGACAGTCCTGCACCTTCACTCTTTCGTGGGTCCTGCTTTCAGAGATCACAGCTTGGTTTGGAGACCCTGGTGTCATTCATATGTTCATAATTGCATGAGGAATTCCTCCACAGCAAGTATGTGTGTGACTATTTGATTAGGAGTCACTATACCTCATTATCTAAGCCATGGTGACAATGTCCATATTCTCAGGTGCTCTTTGCTCTCATATGTTTCCTTGTCCTGTGGTAGAGTTCAAGTACTAACACTTGAGCTCTACCATAAGACAGAATGAAGGTATTACTGTGTTATTTACTATTCTTACTTATTACAGCTTGTAATGTCTTGCCAGCTATTTTCCTATGCTTCTCACCTGAGCTTGAATGGCCTCTTGTTCTTGCCAGGTGACCATATTAGTTCTCATAGTTTTAGGTTATTATGCACTACTTAAGTAACACTACAGGACAGTTGCCTTCAACCTCAGAGATGGTTGCATGCCAGACATATTTTTTAAGTCTGCCTCCTTTAAATAACTGCATTAGCACCTTATATATCTCATTTATCCTTGTATAGATGTTGTACGTAAGCACTGATGGCCATTTATGTACAGTTAGCAGTTATATATATGTATTTTATTTTCCATTGTCTCTGGTTGTTCTCAATGGTAGTTTTCCACTAGCTCAGAGGGACTCAGTTGATGTCTGCAAAATCAACGTGTACATTTGATCTTCAGTGTGTGTGTGGTTAGTGAGAAGGAGGTGACTGCACCCCCCCACTTCCAGAAAAATCATCTTGCTTCAGCTCTGCTGCTCAAGAGACTTGCTGACCTTGTATGGCTCCTAGGGAGAAGGGACACTGAACAGCTTTGTCTACGTGATCCCTGCAGTGGGAGAACTTGGACTACAAGGAAGGAGACATTTGGCCAGCCAGCCTGGAGAAGGTACTGCTGGCGACAAAGGGACATGCTCTGTGTTTGGGTAAACAGGGCATCAGTTCTGAAGGGTGGACTGCCGCCAGCCAGAATCTCTGTATTGGTTTTGTGAGCATACAAGCATGAGAAACAAGCTGGTTTTATGAACTTCTGGCTCAGTGAACCTCATTTTAATATCTGTAAAGGAACATAAACCCAGATTAACCCTCCACTCCGCTCAGATTTCACTGTGAACATTTTGTACAGCTGGTCAGAGTTTTCTGCTGTTCCAAAGAACAATTAATTTTGGTATCAATAATTTGCTGCTTCAAAGGGTATGTTCATATGGCTATCAAGGCAGTTTGTATTTCCATAATTGAAATCATACATGACTGCTGCAGCATCCTCAAAAAGGGTGGGATTGTTTGATTCTTTTTCCTAGTATTTTACTTAGCCTTTCTGGTCAGTCTAAATAGTCACTGGTCTTACCTTGTAGCTGGTGATATGGCCTCACTGCTGCTCTTTGTAAGTGCACAATAAGAGGTGTCGTGATTTGGATGCTGCTTTATGGTCCTACCTGCTGGAGATACCCCTTTGAAAGGAGAGGAAATTGCTTTTGGATAACATCACTCTTCCGTCACAGCTGGTATTGGCTGGTGCAGATACATGTTTACATTTTGCTTGGGAAATGTAAACACTAATTAAGCATTAATGTTAATAGGTCCTGGGACTGGCAGGCTGGAGACACAGCTCTGCTGCTGGCTCTGCCCTGGCTGCAGTCCATTTCACCCCACTCACTATCTGTGTTTCCTGGCAGAAAACAGGGATAATTATTTATTCCTTTCCAAAGAGGGAGGGAAGAGACACCAGAGAGGGTCATGTAAGGACAAAATATTGTGTTACTGTGAATAAAACTGAATCCTTCCATCAGCCCGATGAAAAAGGCGGGAGTGGTTTGTTATCCCCAGGTTCAGCTGTGGAAGCTGAGCAGGGAGGGATTGTGATGTGATTCCTGAGCCTCCAGAGGAAAAATATCCTCTATATCTTCCGCTCTCGCTTCCTGCACCCAAACTCAGCTTTCCTAGGCAGTTTGTTGGAAAATCTCTACAATGTGCCATAACGCAGATAGAAGAGGTGTTTAGCAGTTAGTGTAGTGCATGTAAAGCAGCATCCAGTCCTGCTGTGGTGTAGGCAGTCCAGATTTCAGGTTTAATTCACTGTATAAAAGACTTTGTTATTCTTGTTCCTAATGTGTTCCTTTTTTATGTACCACTGTGGGATGAGATGGTCACCGAGGTGCCTCTGCTGTTGTCTGGTCCTGGCATGGTTTTAGTCGTGGCCATTTCAGGTCTTTGATGGCAGGTTTTACGTTTTCCCTTTGGTTGGTTTCGGCGTGCCTGCGAGAGCAAACAGCGGCTCTTCTAATTAGGCGAGTGTAATTTCTCACAAACTGGTCCTCTCCTTTTGTGAGCCCATAGATTTGCAGCAAGAATAAAAGCGCCCTGATTGTCCCCTCCTTTCAGCCCTTCCCCTGATGAGGAGTGTTGCTACACCTAATAAATTAAAGGACACAAAGTTAATGAATTTTTCATTTGAACTCACAGCTAGGTATGGATTAGTGAGGCTGACGTTACTGAAGAGCTCAGAATTAGGAAGGGTCCTACAGGGACATTTTCCTCTTTACTAAAATCTTTTCATTCACCTTTTCAAGCATTATCTCGCTTGGTAGAAAGAGTTCCTTTCACAACATATAGCCTGTGGGGTCTGCTTTCTGTCCACGGCATAAATGTGATCATTCATTTTGTTTGTCTAATGGATAAAAATAAAGGGCAATGTGAGTGACATTCAGACAGCTTTTCTCCTGAAAGAGAAGCGATTCATACGCTCCTGAGCAGTACGCTGGAGCAGACCTTTACTTGGCATCAATGGTCCCAATTCCTTTAAATTCCAGCTCTGACAGTTTACACCAGCTGAAGGCTGTGTGTCCTCCCCCTTCAGTAGTGCTGTGGACTGCAGAAGGCTTGGGCTTATAAATAAAACTGCCCTCAATTTGCTTAGCAAATAATTTTAAGTTAATGTCAAAGCACCTGTGCTATTCAGAATTATTTTCTCTTGGTCTCCCATAAATTTCAATGGATTGCAGCTGCTCAAACTGATTTCTGGTTCCTGAAGCTGATCTAGTGAGAATCAGCACATCCATCCATTCGGAAGGGAAGCTGTGTCCTGAATAGTTTGTTATCCCTATTTTTCCTGTCCAAATTAAAGCTCTTCTGTGACTTCCATTTTAATACTCACTTGCCTTTTGATGCTAGTAGTGGGCGGGTTATGGCCTTTCCCACACCCCATATCCATGTGGCTGGGATGTACTTTGACAAGCTTAACTTAGAAATCTGATTCTAATTTCTAATTAGAACAGAACCAAGCGGGATCTCTTGTGATGCTGCAAAACAGGATGGGAGGAGGGACAGAAACTACTGCAAAATTAAGAGAAGAAGGAAAAAACCCCACAATAATTCCCCCAGGCTCTTGCAAGTGCTCTGGTGTCTGCAACACATAGAGGGTGGTCGGGGGAGCCCACCATCTGCAGGGAAAGGGAGAAGTCAGGGCAGGGAGAAGGCTGGTGTGCAGCAGGATGGAGAGGATGGGAATGGCTGCCTGCAGCAACTTGTTTGTGGGATCTTGTGCCAGCCCAGTTTCTGGCTCTGGGAGAGGTTCAGGGGGCTCATTACTGTTCATTACTAAAAGCGTTAGTGAGTATTTCCCCACTGGAAACACTGTTTGCCTAAGTCCCTCTGCTGAAATCCCAATGTGACGTTATCACTGTCTCAGTTTCTCTCACCATTCAAACTGGAAATGACATTTTTTTCCATTTTTATTCTGTTTCTGCCCTAAACTTTGTCATTTTGCTGAGTGCTGTGAAAGTAACTGCTTGTTGCACCTACAAATGCATTTCCCTAATGGTTTATTTTATGCAAAAGAAATTGCAAAGGCCTTTGGGAAGAATCTGGGTAAGTAATCTGCATTTATTTCTTTATTGTACGCATTGTATGACTTCTGTATAACTTAGTTTGCATTGCTGCTTTCCTTAAGCAACGGCAGAGAAGCAGTTTGAAGGAGCAGACACCTCATCTGGGTTCCACTTGTTGGGTTTTTTTTTGTTGAATAAGTAATGCTGAATGTCTTGCTTTTGTGACAGATTGGAGGAAGGGCAAAAATGCCACAGATCATAATAATAGCTACTTAGATTAGTATTAATCAACATTGAAAACCTAAAGGGTTATTTTCTCTCCTCATGCTGTTTTCGTTTCCTTGAGTTAGGAAGTCTTTTTTCCCCTTGTGAGCGTCTGGTTTGTTTTGGGTATAGGAAGTTCTTCTGGAATGTACCAACTATAAAGCGTAACTTTGTGGCTCAACTAAGTCCATGATATGTGCTGAGGATGCTGAAAGATTTAACCCCCAAATATCTTACTCTTTTTGCTGCTTAGTGCACATTTCAAGCAGAAATGACCCATGCAGGATGGAGTTCTCCACTTCCTCAATAATTTGGGATCAAAGATCCTGGCACGGGGTTAGGCAAGGAGGAGCATAAATCTGGCTTTAACCGAGATTCATGTTTCTATTAAAAAATAATTGCAAAGAACTAACCGAGATTGTCTTAATAAATGATATTTATGTCCCTCAAGCAGCATAGCTGATCCATCATTTTATACATGGCTCTAAAAGAAGGATTAATACTGCTTATGATACTGCGGGTTTCTGTAGTTCACTAGCACTTCGGTTAGTGTGCAGGCCCCTCATGTGCGTGTTTGTACAGAGACTTGTATTAGCAGATTGATGCATGTACAGCTGATTTTTGTGGTATGCACTGGTGTTTTGCTCACCTCCTCCAGCTGTTCCTGAGCACTGCACCAGCTGCGGTACCAAAATGACTCCTGCAGCAGCAGCCAGAGCTGGCCTGAGATTACAGCCTGCTTAGACACGCTGCAGAGCCCAACCCCAGGTCCACAGGAGTCCAGTAGCGAAAGCAAGCATAAGTATTTGGTAGGAAATTAGCTAAATGAGCATTTGCAGCTTAATTCTTCCTCACTCTAAGTGTGAATTCTGGAACTGGGGACTGAATGTTAACTTTCTGATGTTCCTAAATAGCTGGGGCTGGCATTGATTTAGTGTCATGAGCTGTTTTATTCCCTGACTTCTTAGGGCTGCCTGTGCCCAGAGACTCATTGTGCTGGCAGAGACCATCCTCCTACTCCAGTCGAAATGAAACCTTGCAGTTTCTCCTAGCTGGGGGCAAACACCATGGGAAAACTGTGGTATTTTGACCAATTTTCTTTGTTCTTCACTTATGGCACAGATTTGAAAACCCAGCCAACTGGGAAGACCAACTGCTTGAATCCCTTTTTCCAGGACTGTCCTTACTGCCATAACCTCCTGCCCTCTTGTGTGCTGCATCTGGTTTTCCTAGAGCCCAGCGTTGGGAAACCCATACAAGTCGGGTAGAATTCCCATACCAAATACTTTCCTAACCCAAAAACTACTGTCACCTTTCAATTCAGATAAGTAAGCTCTGGAAAATGATCCCAAATAGGGAAAATTCGATTTCTGGTCCTATAAGCAAGTTTAAAAACAATACAAAGAAACAACACGATTGGTGGTGAACAATTATTGTGCCTTTGGACTTGACTACATTTGCATCATATGTCAGGTGGGAGTGTTCTGAAAGCTTTTTGGGTGGAGGAAGGTAGTTCTAGAGGGAAATATTTCTCTAAAGACTTATTTTGGTCAAATCTCTCTGTGGTATACTATATAATAATGAGCCCTTGTTAGTGATGTTATAATGAAGGCCTCTCTGAGAAAGCAGCTTTAATGGCAAAGGAGAAAATCCCTCCTAGCAGGTGCCTTGCCAAGGGGAGTGGGTTTTCCCCAGGCTGACGGAGGCACACATAAAACTTGCACTACTGTTTAAACAGTCGCACTATTTTATCACCACAGAAAATATTTGACATCGAACACTTTCTCCCAAATGCCATTGATATGCAGCAGAAAATGCTTTTCATGTATTTGAAGGTTTCCATCCTTTTAAATGTAAAGTTAGAGAGCAAACTAGCATTAATTACTAGGATGGAAGCAAGAGCAGCACACAGGAGAAGTGGAGCAGATGAAGCCAGGGTTTGACACCAGCTTGTCCTACCTTGGGTTCAGGGAGTTCAGGGGCCTCTCACACCCTGGTTTGTGCCTTTCTTTTTCTGACAGCTTTTTCCCCTGCCTTTTCTTCCTTGCAGGTGCAGAGAAAAGTGCACTTTCAACCCAGAATTTGATTAAAAATATTAGTTAAACCTACTTATAAATTGCATATCAGAGATTAAGATTGTTTTGCTTATAGAATAGGTTTGCCATTTCCTCTTTCCTTTCCCCCCCATCCCCAACATGAGAAGAAAATTACTGCAACCTCTTGGTAGGCATCAGCATGGGCTGGGAGTGATATTCTAGCATGTGTTTCTCTTGTTAAAATACATGAAAGTGCTGCTGGTTTCCTCTGTCTCAGAGATAACTGATCTTGCTGAGCAGCTCCGTGGGTTGTTTTCTGATGATGGTTTTTTAAAATGACTAGAACTTCCTGGATCAGACAGAATTTCAGTGTATATATTTGCTTCACGGTACTTTCTAATCTGTCTAGGCTGATTTGCAACTCAAATATTAAGAAAATATATGTATGAATGTACTTCTTAATGGAACCAAAAGAGATTTCAGAGGAAATATTCAGAGACAGCCAGCACTTTTGCATTGTAAATGTGCTGTGTTTCTCCTTATTTTCTCTATTCATTATTACACTTGCAAACAATCCATTGTTGATAATTAATATTAATTTCATACACTTAATTGGCAGTACTACCGGGAGTGACTAGATCAGCTTCCCAGTATTAAATAATTTTTACCAATTTGTACTGCTCAGCTTGCTGCTTTGCTGATTTCCCAGTTGCTTCATCTCTTCTGCATCTACAGCCAGACACAGGGGGAATCAGAGCAGTTCAAAATCAATAGATCAGCAGCCAGAGCAAGTAGGAAGATGCGCCTTCGCTGCGTGACCGTGCGTCTCTGACGGAAGAGCGATGAGCCTCGCTGTATTTGATCATCCATCCACGTGATCCATCTCACTGCTGGAACACTAGATATTTGCACAATATATTGCTTGGATACATCTCATAGATGTTAAGCACCATTAAGAAAGTATGATTTTTGTCTAATCATAAGCTTGTCTGCTAAGCTCAACAACCCTGCGTCTTCTGTATGCTTTTCATTGCCTTGGTTCATGCCGGTATTTGCTGGTTTGCTATAGGAGCACATTAAGATGTTCACATTCAAGTGGGATGGCAAAAATTAACAGTCTGGATTTTTCTATGTCTCTTTGGAAGAATTATGAGACAACCCCCCCCAAAAAATTAACAGATAAGAATATTTGTACTCCAGAATGGACATCAAATATTCTGCTTTGGACATGGGAAGGAGTTTTAGGGTTTTTTTGGGAAATAAAAAGAACCAACAACTCCTACTTAGGGATTTTTTAATTATTTTTTTATTATTATTTCTTTTTTTTAAAGGAATTGTATTTATAAAGGCTTTTTTTCTGTAACACAAGAATAATGGGTTGCCCAGGGAAGTTGTGAATGCTCCATCCCTGGCAGTGTTCAAGGCCACGTTGGACAGAGCCTTGGGTGACATGGTTTAGTGTGAGGTGTCCCTGCCCATGGCGGGGGGCTGGAACTTGATGATCTTAAGATCCTTTCCAACCCTGACTATTCTATGATTCTACGCTCTTCATTTGTTACTATGATACTAGGATACACCGATACCATAAATGAGGAAAAATATAGGTTTTTTGATTTGCCATTTTAAATAGATCTTTTTACAGTTTTCCAAGAGAACTCATCATCAGAAGAACATGTAAAAGATGACAAGCAAATATGAAGTTGTTGAATTCAGTTACCCATTTCCTCAAGGGGAAAATGAGAGCTGCTTTTACTGTCCTTAGCACATAGTACAACAATTTATTCACTCTGAGCTTGGTGGGGCTCCTCAGTAACCCACTAACCTCAGTGCAGACTGCTCAGAAGAACTGGGAGAAGCACATTCAGTTCCTCAGTATTGAAATAATGCTGTCTACAGACACACAGCCACTGAATAAAGCCAAACACTTAGGTCCTAACAGCACATTCAGCTGTATTGGACAACTCTGACAGCAAATTTGGCAATGCTATTTCCAGAAATGTAGCAACCCACGTGGTATCTCCAGCTGAGAACTTGATCTTCATCCACACAGAATCACTTCCTATGTTTACAAACTGGTTCAATGTCAAAGCACTGACTTTTCACCACCTTGGAAGAGGAGTCTATGCTGTGTTCCCTCTATAGAGGGCATTAAGAACTCAAGAAATCCACTTGTTGGAAATTTTTAAAGCTAGCCTTGGGTGACACACAAGAAAGATCAAACCATCTCCATCTCTTCAGGCTTTCAGTGCTGCTTACACTTCAATTTCTGTACCACTATTACAGAGACAACCTTTTTAAGACTGAGCTATCATAAAGCCTCTGATCTAGGAAAGTCAGTAAACTCTGGCTTGGACTAATTCACACAAACAGTTCCACTGAGACCAGTAAGAAAAGGGAGCTTACAAACTTAAAGTGCTTTGCTGAATCACAGCCAAAGCTTCCTAGATCATTTTAACCACAAGAGAGAAAGAAATCAGAGCCTCAAGCTTTTACTTTTGAGTGTTATAAAGTTCCCAGTTTCCAGATCCTTTACTTCTGAATTAGTGCCCAAATGCAGATATAAGCTTGCCCCCAAAATAGTGAAGTTTATTACTTGTCCAGGGATTTCCTACATCTTCTTTCTTTTTGTTTATATGATATTCTTACATCCAAAGATCAGCCCTACTTCCTTGAAGAAAAAAACACAGGAAACCAACACCCCGGTGCCAGCATGAGCAACTCATCCACAACCACAAATCTACAGCAAGCCAACTATAAATGTTTTCTAATGTTTGGGTTTTTTTGAGCATTGGCTCATGAACTGCAGTAAAAGTACCCTTTTCTGGCAACGTGTCACTACTTCCCTGGCCCTCTCCATTTACACCAGAGATATCTATGTGGGTCTATGTGGATCTCCATTTACACCAGAGATATCTATGTTAGGGTTTTTTTGAGCATTGGCTCATGAACTTCAGTAAAAGTACTCTTTTCTGGCAACATGTGTCACCACTTCCCTGGTCCTCTCCATTTACACCAGAGACATCTATGTGGATCTATAGTGCATACAAAAACAGATCTGACAATTAAAACAGTATTTCCAAAACTGAGCTCACACATCCTAACAAGTTACTTCCTCCACAAAATTTCTACAGTGATCTTTAGAACTACATGGATTTTGAATATATTTGCACGTACAGTATCCCTGTCCCATTCTCTTTTCACTTTTGAGCCTGCAGGACTTCCAAGTGAGATTGTTATTTCTGGATTATTCCAAGCAAGTTTTCAGAACTGCGCTTAATAGCCTAATTTTGTCAACACCATTCATGAGGCTGCTATTGTGTGTAGTACTTCTCAGCTTTAAGCTCTTTTTTCTTATTTTATAAAAGTTGCTCAGGTAAACCTCTTCAGGGAGAAACTGCAACCTAGCAACTCCTGCCCTATGAGCAAAAATAAAAGCAGAGCTTTAGTCAAGAATAGGGTGAAGAGGATTCCTGCTTTAAGTGGTCTTTCAAAGGACTCAAATCATAGCAAAAATACTTAGGCTTTTCCATCATCTACTGCTGGCATCAAAAAGCTGTCCTAGAGACTATTAGTAAGAATCAGTCTCAACCACTGAAGCGTGCATGAATCCAGAGATGCATACATGTAGGAAAACAGCCTGTCCCATGAGCCAGAGCACTCTTCAGCAATACAACTAGGATGTAGCACTGCAACAGAAAGCTGAGATTGCCAAAGAGAGTACTCACTTTCTAACACTCATAGGTGGCATTTCAGAAACTCAGTTATATGCTGAACTATAACAAAACAGTACACTTGAAGGTCAGAGGGGTTGTAGCTACGAGATCTGTGCTGAATCACAATCTCCCTTTTAACAAGGAGGCTGATCAGACTCCTTCAGATATCTCAACTGCAGTAAGACTAACTTTGTGGTTTTGCACCTATTTATAGAAGTGGAGAGACATGAGGCATCCCTGGAACAAGGTGATGTAGAGTTTTACTCCACTCATCTCTTCAGGGACTAAAACAAACACCCGAAACATATGGATCTGGTCTGAACCTGGGAACCAACCTTGGTGAAGTACTGAGGTACGTGAGTTCTGCTATGTTAAACACTGTCCAGCTGATCCAATCAGTGACATTGTTGTCTGCCACTTTGGGGGAAGGCAAGGATTGGGGAGAGTATCAGAGACATAAATTACAAGTGGGGAAAACCCCAAACACACAGGACAACTAGGGGCAGAGGACAAAACAATACAAGCTGCTTATAAAAAAACTAAACAAACCCAAAAGAACTACCTGACCCCATTCCCGCTTTTCTGTGGTTCAAAAGCATTGCTCAGAAGAGAGATATGGCATGCAGGCATTAAACAAAGGAAGCAATGCAGCTGCACATCACTACTTGCCTCCTCCAACCTTTCTCAATCAGGCTGCTATACCTGCCCTCACACAGAGTAGCAACTCCGAGGTGCTCCCAACGCCTTGCAAACAGCAGTATTTGCAATCAGGTTCTTCAGGGTCATCAGACCTTTCTACCAAATACCTGTATTTTCACTGAGCATTTTTAAGACAACTGCCACCACACTATGAAATTAAGTGCATGCTCCATAGTCATCTTGGAAGCAGACTACACAGCTGTGGTTCAAGAAAGAAGCCAGTCACAATTTGGGATGCACCAGAAGTAAAAATAAGCAATACCCAAAATTAATCCACTGTAACTGGGGATAGCTACTTTGGCAGAGAAGATACAGAAGCCTGAGAGCGGTCTTTGTCTGCAGCACAGAAATGATACCAAATTTACCTTCAGTCTGGCAGCAATTTTTCAACAAATGACTTCTGGGAACACTCTCTGACACCCTACTGTAAACAGGTAATCAGGCAAAGCCTGTTTTGTCATTTGAAACAAAGGTTTGTTAAGATTTCTGTTAAAAATGTAGACCTTTCTACATTTCAGGTAGTGAGCGAGGTTTATATAATGGACCCTCTGATCCAAGGAGGAAATGCCTCTCTAATGTCTCCAATAGGTTGCACATACTTGATAAAACTCATTTGTGTAAAGAGGAATGGTAGCAATTTCAGTCACTTCTTCAGTGAGTTCACCTTTGAATAGCAGTTACAAAATGGATAGCTCCAAGTGGCTGGAAATCATCCTTGAGCATTTGGAATTAATAGATTCTTAAAAATTGGACAAATATAATTGTGTTAATGTACTGATTCTTAAACTGCTACAAAGAGCTTAACAGTTGTGAGCTGTTCAGATCACCCAACTTAGTGAACAATTTGATCTCCTTTATTATATACAATGAATAAGAACAAAGGCACAAAGCTAAACTTCTGGAGCTATAAAATATAAATATTAAGATAATATAGACATTTAACAAGGCAAATTTCAGCCTTCATGTTTGCCAAGTTTAAAAGCTACTAAAACCAGCCCCTGCTAAATGCCATTATCTCATCTAAACTGAGGACTAATTCTCCGTTGTGTGTTTAGACAACATGCCTGCTCTCAGTCAGTGCTAATATTTGCCTATTGTATTACCAAACAAAAGAGTAGTAATAAGAATTACAAAGCCAGTAATAGTGATATTACATTAGCAGTTGCAAAACCAACTTTTACTCAGTTCACTGACCCATTTTCTATTACCAACGGTTCAGGAGACAACTAAGATCAATACAAACCATTCTGGCCATGTACATAGTGAATCAGCAGACATAACAGGAAAAAATTATGCAGAGGCTTTCTTCCTTCCATTTTTCTTAACTGGTTCAGTCAGGAAAACATTCTATACAGAATACTTTACATAGCACAGTACCATGATGGTTGTAAGGATGCATGCACCACTGTCTCACCTATGAGAAAGCAAGTAAAACTGAACCCTTGTTACCACCAAATTTATGTCTGTCCAAATTGAGGACCTGAAGCCATTTCTGAATTTTACAATCTCATAATTACCTTTTAGCATATTCCATCCGTTATCTCTTTGGTTAATCAAATGACATTCATGAAAATAAATAGATGCCCCCAAGCATAACTGGTTTTTGCATAATAGCAGACTACTGACCTCATGTAAGGCAAGTTTTGCATTAATTGGCAATTTACTCCCCCTACTGTAAGAATATGCTCTGCATCTGAACTTCTTCAGCTTTCTTCAAAACCCAGAGAGCTGTCAGAGCATAAGGACAATTTTATTATTTGTAGGCCCCCAGACTTCCAGGCAGAAATAAGAGATCCAAGTAAAAACATACCATACAGGTGCTGGGGGGCAGAGGAAGCAGCTTGAGCGACTCCAGAGCTGAACTCCAAGACCCCATGATTTAAACTTCCAAATAGGAAAAGAAAAATACCCTTCCAGGTTTTTCAAACTGAGCAAGAATTTACTGCTCAGATACTCACACATGCAATAAACTTAATTTTCAAGTTGATTTTCTCAAGCACCAGTTCTAATACTGCCTATTCAACCAGCCATGATTCATTGCACAAACAGATCTAAAATATCTGGGTTTTGTTATTGCCACTGAAGCACCAGCTCCTGGTCACAACAGGAGTGAAATAGTGTGATGTGTTGAAACCAGATTGCTGAAAGAACAAAAAAAGAGCAGAGAACCAAAAGGTTCTCTTCTGTTCCCAAAAATCCACCCCACTTTACCCGCTGTGAGCAAGCCACAGCTTGACCAAGACTGTGGGCTGTTTATTAAAGACATCTTTCAAATTCCAGTTCCCCTCGGTAGAAATATAACCAGGAAGAGGTAGTGGAAAGCTGGGCACAAAGTGCTGATTAGCAGTAGATGGCTGAGTCAACAGAATTGTTGTGTTGGTTTGGTTTTGTTTTTCATTTGTTTGTTTGTTTATCACTAGCCCCTAGCATTGCTTTTGGCTCTCAACCAAAGCAACAAGTTTCCAGACACAAGAGAAAAAATGAAGATTAAAAGGACTCTGGGTTTACTCCCCATATGCATTTTCAGAGTGTAACAGATGCTTACAGTTCTTAAAGCAATTGAACAAAAAAAGTGCCAATCCCAAAACATCACCTAGAGGCAAATCGAATACATACATCTGCACGTATTTCCCTATGCAGCCCTGCAACATCAGTTGCCCACTGCACAAATTAGACCACCACTACCTTTTTGGTAAAATAAGCCACTGGTTTATTACAATGTAATTAAATTAATTCATTATTAAATATAAGGCCCTAATAAATCTGCCACTGATTTTAAGGGGCCAGAATTTCTTTCTGAATGCAAGCTCCCAAACAGACAACTGCCTGCAACATTTGACTTAGGCAGGGGAGTCTACCTTTTGTTTCTTGCAAAAGGAAAAAATTGTGGACTGTGAGGAAAATCAATTTTAACTCCCAGTAGACACCACCAGCTTTGAGATAGGAGCCAGGAGAACTGCATCTGGGGAAACACTCCTTCCATAGAAGCTAATGTGGAAAATCAAAACTGCAAAAGTTGAACAAGGAGTCTCTGCACAAGATGCTTGACCTCCTTTCCCAATCTGTGCTGCTCTCTCAATTTTTCTGATCAACAGCTCTTATGTTTAAGAAAATTTATGTCACATATAACGAGCAAGGGAAAGGACTGCAGAGAGTACTCCACAATGCATTCCTTTACTGTCAAGCAACCCAGCATCTGGCATTTGTCTCAACCATCAGCACAGAAGAGAGTGGCAGGCACAGCAGCACTGAGACATCTCTCTCTGACTGACAGCTGGCACTGTCAAGACAAATTACTGCCAAAGGCATGCAGACCTTCTGGCAAACTCCTATAAACCAAGGGACTACGCTATCACTGTCCACCTGCCAGCCTTCATCCAGGGACAGAGCAACCTGACTTTCCTCTTGATCCTTCCCTCCTCTTTCCATCTGAAACTGTCTGTTCTCAGCAGCAGCCAAGACAGCACTCACATCTTGCAGCAGTTACCTGGGAATCCACACAGACCCTTCAAAATGCTTTCTACCTTCATTATCCACACCAGGAATTTTTCAGGATTTTTTAGTATATACATTATTTTTCATATCACATCTGGAAAATATTGGCTCCCAACAGCCACCAGAAATAGGTTGCTGCTTTTGATGACCATTTTCAAGACCTGTATGTCCTTTTATTTTGTTAAAGCGAGTATATTATACCACTAACTTAGTTTTTGCAAGCTTCCATTTCACAGACTGAATATGTTTTCATATATGAAATAACCAGCTGTTTCCTCTGCTGTCTCCCCATCTCCAGTTTTGCACATGCAGGGCTATGCCATGCTGCAAGTTCAGTGCTGTGAGTTCTTTCTTCTGTCACATGCTAAATGCCCTGCTGCATTTACAAAGCTCATTTCATTATTTCTGTATCTAGGCAATACAAAAGTAGAAGTGCAATAGCAAAAGAGCTCATGATTTCTGACACTTAGATATCCATTAATTGCCTATCTAATTTAATAACGAACTTTTCTGCCACAGTTGTCACTGAATACAACTCTAGACTGCAATCAGAAATGCATACTGCAAAAATCTGCACTACTCCTTCCCTACAGACATTATTATCCATCTTTCTTGAGGGTAAGATTTCCACCTAATTGTATCTGCTGACCAGAAAGTTTATTTTTAGCCTCTATCTTCCCTTCCTTTACTTGAAAAGGAGCTAAAGTCCCATCTTCACATATATTAGATCTATTTCCACTCTTCAAGTTTTGCAGGGGCACTTTATGTTAGAGTCTATTAGATTTGTGCAAAAAAAGAGTGACAATAACTGAGTTGTCTGGTCTGACATGCAAACTATGGGTCTTAAATACTGAGTCACATCTTCCCTCTTTCTCTCAATTGCATGCTGGTAGTTTGCTTGTAGATGGCATATTTGTATCTACATGTAGATAGCTACATATTTATATCTACATATACAAGAAGCTCACTTGTATAGGCTTACCCATCTACCCTTTCTAAAAATTACTCATAAGAATCATAGAATACCAGGTTGGAAGGGACCTCAAGGATCATCTGGTCCAACCTTTCCTGGCAAAGCATGAGCTAGACTAGATGTCCCAGCATGCTGTCCAGCCAAAACCTGGAACTGTCCAACACCAGGGAGTCACCACGTCCCAGGGGATATTAGTCCAGTGGCTGATTGTTCTAATGAGAAATTTTCCTCTTGTGTCCAATTGGAATCTCCCTAGGAGTAACTTGTACCCATTACCATCAACTTGTCCATGCGATTCCTTGTAAAAATGGAGTCTCTATCTTCTTTGTGGCCACACAGTAATACTGAAACATGGTAATTAGGTCTCCCCAGAGCCTTCTTTTCTCCAGGTTGAACAAATCCAGCTCTCTCAGCCTTTCCTCACACGACAGGCTTCCCAGTCCTTGGATCATCTTTGTGGCCCTACTCTGGATCCTCTCCAGCCTGTTCACACCTTGTTTGTATAAGGGGACCAACTATATCCGGGAAGCTGCCTGTAATCGCAAACATTACAAGAACCACACAGAAGCAAATGCAGCCCTAGTGTCAGACAAGCTTTTTCATGCAAAATGTACTAAAAGCTCTCAATGAAGAGCTGAATATTTAAAGGCTTAGCCACTTACAAAAGAATGCACCTTTCATCCATCTTTTCACACCATGTAAATGGATGGTTCTCATCAAAACATCTAAGCCATCTTTCAGCAGATTAACTAGGTTTTAAGAAAATGACCTTTCCCAAAAGAAAAAATCCACTTTTCACCCAAATCTGACAGCACACTGTCACATAGCTCAGTATGTGCCAGGCTTGGTGTTAACTAGTGAATTCACAAGGAGGAGCAAGCAAAAGAAGGATCATGTATAAAAATAAGCGCATGTTTTTGAAATAGAAATGCTTCTTTTTCTTAATCATGGGAAAGCTCAGCTATATCCCATGCCTGTTTCCAGAAGGTTTAAAGAATCAAACCCAAAGATTTCATCATAAGTCAAGTCAGTTATATATCACAAAGTCAAGTTTCAATAAAAATTAAACTGCTATGAATATACTGTATCCAAAAATTTGCAATAGCTAAGCCGTTACAGAAGACAGAAGCAAATAGCTGATATAAATTTTATATTGCCAACATTATAGCAACATACAGGAACCTCAACTGCATTTCTGACTGTAATTAGTACCCTGTGCATCAGTCAGCCCATAATTACTGCTTTGTTTGAAAAACTGTTTGAGTGCATGTCTCAGTTTACACATTAAATACCCTGCATTTTCCCTTAGGTTAGAAATGAGGTTTACATTTTCAGTAAAGGAACCTTGCATGAAAAGACACCGAAGCATCACCAGAAGATGCCTGCTGCCTCAGATCTCTAGTTTGAAACAACTTCCTCTAACCTGTGGCAAGTCCAGTTTTAATTGCTCTGTCCCATATGGAGTCAGTCCCAGCTAAGTTAGGCAAGTAACTAAATTTCCCACTGGTTTCAGAGACTGCTCACTTGCCTTGATACTCATGGGGTAGCTTGGCTTCACCATAGCCTTGGCTTCACATAGGCTGCTTTTCACTTGCTATTTAGATTATTACCAAGCCAGTTGGTTCAGCTCACTAATCTGACCTATAATTACACTTTATTCATAATCATTACTTTCTGTTAGAGCAAGAAATAGTTTTGATTCCCTTGCAGCTTTGCGAGTGCTAGCTCAGATTAGAGAGAGATGATGGAAATACAGTGTGGGATAGAAAGAGCACAGTTACCTCTTTCAGCAGCACTCTGTACTTGAGCAACATTGGGTTATATACACCTTCAAGAGCACCTTCACCCTTTGTCAGCCAAACCTGGAAAATGGCTCATTGGTTACTTTCCAAAGGAAAATTTTGATAGGGAATAGTGGAAGAGGGATGTCAGTAGCATACCTGGCTTTTTATTTTTCCTTTTGAAAGATATGTATGGTAGGGTCAGGGTCTAAGCATAAGAACTGCATAGTTCTACGCTGTATGCAGGGCTGCCTCTGGACCCATTCCCCTTCTCTCTGAGCTCTATTTGCACCACTTTCAACTGCCTTTCTCTGAAGCAATATGGCCCTTCTTTTTCCAATGAAATAATGTCTCTATATGTCTCATATGCATATGGAAATGAAGTAAACAGAACCAAGTCATCACTAATGAATCAGTGCCGTTCAACTTCACTGCACTTTAAGATCTTTCATCAGAAATTGTAAAATTTATCACATTGGGAATTGAAAGTTAATTTAAAAAGTAACTTCCACAGCATGCAGTCAGCATATGCTGTTTCTCAGCCCTCTTCTTGATCTGGGTGGGAGGGTAAAGAAATCAATATGAATGTTTCTGAAATTCAGTGCTGAATCATTGACTAGTACTGAAGTGAAAGGTAACTTGGATCCAGGATGGTTTCAACTGCTGCTGTTCCTGACACTGGGATAACATGTACTCCTTCAGAAAATACTCTGTTCATGCTTATCGGGTCCTCTTTCTTGAAAAGTTTTAAAGGGAAACAAGTCATGGGAGCAAAATGCAGTCCCAAGGTATCCTAAATGGAAAAATTATTGTTGAGAAAAATAATAAGTACCACTGCTCTTGCTTGGTGGAATCAGAAAAACTATACAGTTTTCAGATGTAATAAACATGTTGAAACAAAAAGTCATTACTGCCTTCCCATGAAGTTGCTAAAGACACAGCCAGCTCTTGATCATCACACACAGCCTCCCATTTGTATTAATTACCTGCCTATTAAGCTCTTTCAACCAGCAACTCCTGCTGGATGAGACACTTCTTAAAGTGATATTTCCACAAAGAAACCTAGTGATTGCTAATTAAATTGGGACAAATACTACATTAGCACAGAAAGCTGTTAGGTGACTTGGGTGCAGAGGCTGGCTCTCCGTACTTGAGTCATCCTGCTGCTTGGTGACCTGATCCCCACTGTCCCTGGATACACTGTAAAAGTGCCAGACTATTAGTGCTCTAAGGGGAAGAAAATGTTAGTGTAAATTCATAGCTCTGTCCTATGTGAACATCAGAGAAGCCTTCTCTGAAGCAAGAAGTTTAGAGTTACTATTGGTGGCACTGACAGCTTCAAGATCGACAAGTCACACTCTGTAACACCAGTACAGCTATTCATATAACAAGCAAGTAATTGAACCTTTCCCAAAGGGTGCTAATTTTATGATTAACCACTATTGACTATTTGTTATGCCTGATGACCCTTCATCACCCTTCATCAAAACCTGCAGCAATATCAACAATACCATTGCACAAGTTCTCTTATACTTACACTCAGGACACATTACCAGTACTTAGTTGCGGAAAAGGTTTCTCAAATGCTTCCCAAAATACCTTAAGCACACAAAGTGAAGATATTTGTCAAGAATATTAGTATTGAACTATAGCTTTTCCATCTTCCAAAACACAGGCCTAAGAGGTTAAGTGGGATAACTTGTTAACAATAAAAGGCAATCCTCAAGTCTCAAGAAAATACATCCATTGTTTCAAATGCTAAAGAGAGTATATTCAAATGCAGTCCAACACTCAGCCCTTTTTGAAGGGCAACAAAAGTTAGCACTTACATGTCATCACCTTTGAAGTTCTACCCTTACATGCCATGTGGTTTTGACTGGGGAAGTGAACTGGAATAGCAACTGATCATCTTATTCATGAATAAAACTGTAAGAAAAAAAAAGAAGAATTGTAGTGAAGAATAAAGGTCTTCACCAAATGAGATCTTTTGGGAGGCCTATGCACTCCTGAATAAGCTTTCAGAGTCAGTCAAAGCCACTAGCCTCCTTTTTCTTCAGACATTTCCAAGGTACTTCTGTTTCCACTGTGACCACCTAAATTTCTATTAGCTGAAGTCAATTATGTCCACAGTAGTATTTTAATAGTCAGGACAAGGAATCAGGACAGGGTTCAAGAAAAATGAGGATCAGGGATGCACTCTAAGTTTGCAATAAGAGAATGTGAAAACCAAGTGTTAAGGCTAAGTCAAAATCACAGAAAATTACAGAAAGACTAACAAGTCCTACGGATGGTCATAAAAATCCTCAGTTCTGTTTTCCTCTCAGAAAGCTGACATGACTGACAGGGTAAAATTAAGAAAGCAAAATCTTGAAAAGGGACATTATTTAGACAACATTGGGCTGTCAGCACACCAAACATCAGCTCTGTTTCCAGTAAACATATATATTGAAATTGCCATCTTCCCAAAGGAAACTTGGCAGGCACTTCTAGAGTCCTTATGGTACCATTGCCTAAATAAAATGGCCACAAACCAAGTCACAAGCTGAAACCAGCTGAAAAAGAGTTGCAGCAGTTCCAAGCTAAACTCAGGCTGACTGAAACGTGTATCTCTCCAAGTTAGCAGACCACAGCATCAGTACTGCTTTTTACCAGTTCATTTCCCATGGAACTTAAGACAGCTGAGAAAGCAAAGTAGCTGATGAAGCTCCAAGAAAAGACTGCTTCCTTCTTTTCCTGGACTATTAAGCAGGGTACATAAACTACCAAGCAGTCAGGTGTCCATACATGCAAATGCTTAATGCGTACAATTTCTTGTCCTATAAAAGATCCTTCACCAGCAACTAAAATGACAGGTTTCAGGAGAAATAACATAGAGAGACCCATCCTTGACCATAAATCACATGTTTGTCTTAAGACAAACATGCTTACTGAAACAGTTTCAGGACTTCAACATTTAATAAAAGAATGGCTAGTGAGCGCATGTAACAGTAATGAAGGATTGTTTTAAGTATCAGCAGTGTGTACCTTTTGTCAAAAACATCTTCTAAGATTGAAAGAGAATATTGAGGTAAAGTTTCTCAGCTATTTAACAAGCCAACTTTCCCTCTCACTGTCACCATCTCACCTCCATGTATCTTAAACAAATAGGTTTAAAAGACAAAAATCAAACACATACATATTTTTAAATAGATTTTAGGAAGCCACAAAGTTCCACTAAGACAGTGTGAATGAAGAGCTTAATGGAAGGCTCTGGGTCAGCCAAGAGAAATACTACATGAAACTGAAGATGTCTTGATGCTGCATTTTCATTAAAGGAATTACATGTACATCACAACTCATTTGCCATCTAATGCTTCCTGCATCAAATAATGAATTCTTGTTGCGTGCCACATTTGCTCAGTTTTATTTCATCTTCCTGGCTTGCGACTGACTTGACAATCTAAAAAACAAATGCTACTTACTCTGTTAGTAAGCAAAATACTATAATACAAGAGGATGCAGTAACTACCTAAAAGCTGTCAATTCCATACACTTACACTAAACATGAGGAGCAAGCTGCAAAACCAGGATCTTTCCAAAGGAGATGAAATTAACTGCAGCAGCAGAAATTCATTGAGATCTTAAGTATGTTAAGAGTTACTTCCTATCAATGAAGGTGGAAAGAGAGAAAGGGCAATATCAGACCAGGACACGAATTCCCTAACATTCACCACCAGCACGAATCCAAGATGATATACTGCCGCTTATAAATCTCTCCACACAGAACACCTTTGGCCCTCTGTCCCAGGTGCAGCACCATCAGGAAGGCCATCAAAAGCTCTCTGGAATCACTATCCAGCTGCATTGTTTACCATGAGCAGGTCAGGGATTCCCTCCTGTAAACACAATTCAAGCCACCTGCGTTTCTGTTGTGTTTTTAAGCAAAACAATTCTTCAGTCCTTCCCGTCAATAATCCTGCTGTGAGACATTGCCACCTCGTGGGTCCTGCGGGTATGAAAGAAAAAGCAGAAGAATCGAGAGAGTTTAGCAATGGTTCAGCTAAAATGACAACCCCAGGTACAGAAATATTTTGGTTCCTACACTTATTAAATCAAAGAACATTTCTCTGAAAGCTAACCCACAGACAAGATTAAAGCAAAATTCGCAAAATGAACCCTTTTAGCCAGAGCACCCACAAGTTCTGACAAAAAATGATCCACAAATTCAAGTCCTAGACTAGCTTTCTAAGCAAGGCAGCAAATGTGTATCATGCAGGCCAAGTGAAAATCTATTCTAATGCTCTGCAAGGGTTTTTTCCCTCCCCTTTGACTGTGTTTGTGACCAAATACCTGCAAATGTGTGGTTAACTGGGAGCCTAGTAGTTATGAAGCATTGGAAGGATAGTATTTTACTTGCTAAGAAGGTTATACAACAGGTTAATTGCCGCCTGTTTACTTTTCAGTGTAATTGCCACCTAATTTAAAGACCAAATGGACTTGCCCAGATAAAATCACTGTTCAAAGTCATCCATGGAACACTGCATGCCCTGAGTGGATTTCATTCTCCTCTGAAGAGTCAAATTTCATTTGCTGCAATAAAATCCACAAACATTATCTGATAATTACTTTTTTAGAAATCATCATTTTGTCCTTATTTATTTCTACAAACTATTGAGATTTCAAATGCATTTTAAACTGTGCTCTTTGCTTTAAATCGTAACACAGTGGGAATGACAAATCTGGTCTCATTTTTTTGTTAATATATCTACTCAAGAGAAGTACACTGTGACTGATCACAGTCTGAGTGCCAGATACATTTAACCACAAAGGCATTCTCCCCTCCAAGGATCACTACCTCTTCCAAGTACACAGGCTAACAAAAATTTACAGAGAATCTTAATTAGAACTGAAAAGCTTTCAAGACATTAGAATTGTCTTCCTGTTTATGTTGTTCAGCTTTTGGTCTCATCATTACAAAGTTATCATCACTTTTGCTAGTCTGTTTGTCACTAAGCATCCTTCCAGAGAGTACAAAACTCAAGTAATTCATAGAATCATGTAAAGGAAAGCACCTTTAAGACCATCGAGTCCATCTGTATATGGAAGCCCTTCATCATACAGAAGTGACACCGTTCTACTTCAGTTTCCTCCTGCAATTCATTTAGAAGTGTGTCTGGAGTTAAAAAATGATGGAGAATGCTAATGAGTTTTTACCAACTAAAAAGAGCAACCTCTTTAGATTAAGGGAAAAATCAGAAGCAGAACCTAGTTCCGCCCAGTTTCTGTGGGAAACCATGACCTGTTTCAAAATCCTAGCAATATCAGGATACTCACCTGCTTCCTGTGCTCATAATGCAGAGGAATAGGTCTTACAATGAAGAGAATATATATTTAATTTTTCATTGTACAATATATCCAATGAAAACAAAAGTGTTATCTGCATCAGGCTGATTTGAACTGGCTGGATTATTCCTAATGTATATTCTCTTTTCTAAGATTCATGTACATCCATTCTTAAAAGCTTATTGCAAACAATCCTATCCATTATAATAATTTTTATACCAAATCCATTTTTCTTATCATTCAGTGTTTCCATCTTGCCAAACAGTGGAACACAGACCTTACAGGCCGATTGATCACTGGAAAATGAAGAATGGGGTTGATTGAAGAATAGGGTTGTAAATAAGTAACTTCAAGGATGTTAGGCTTTGTTAGCAACTACAGAGATAAGGAAATGGCTAAGATAAGTATTAGCACAAGAACTGGCCAGAACAGGCCTGGTGGTGGTTACTGACATGACAATGATCCTAAAATGACGTGATGAAGAGGAAGATGATGAAGAAATAACCACCAGGGGTCCCAAAGCCCACTACCACATTTTAGTGTGCACACGGGCGGAATTCTCTGGAAGTATGATGTAATGTATAAGTAACTCAATGAATATGTACGTAGTCTAATGAATATGCTTGTTTAAGGACAATATAATCACAGCCTGGTTGATGCTTGGACGAGACACTCTAGGAGGAGCTATCCGCCATGATTCCGGGCCCTGCAATGAAGAATAAGCTTGTCAACTTAAACTTTATTGGCGAGTTCCTGGAGATTTCTCCGAATCAAAAAGAGATCAATTTCAGAATTCTGTCACTGCTACTATCCAATTTAGAGTCATAAAACATAAGCAATCACAACAGCATGTAGTTTTCCAATAGCTGTATTTTTCAGGCCTAACCCAAGTCTTGATCCTTGCCTTGCAACTGACTTCACTGCAAGTATGGTAAAGTCAGAGAAATTCTGCTGCTGTTTACCAAAACTTGCAGCACTGTTTTCTGTATCACACCAGCAGGAACAGTACAAGCTACTCTTTATGCTGAGCAGCATTCACGTGCTAAGAAAAACTGCCAATAGCATTTTGTATAACAGCACTGTCTGAATACTCCCATCAGAAGCATGTTTGTTACTTACCATGTTAGCTATCTGTTTAGTGTGGATGGTTTGTGTGCTCAACTTCCTGCTTAACCTTCAGCATGAGTTGAGCTTAAAACTAAGGTACAAAGGGTGAAATCATGAGGCAGATCATTATTTATACTGGTTGAGCATCTGCCTTACAAAACAAGTTTGCCTTGGATTTTTTTCCTCCCTCCAAAGTGCACTGTCTCCTCCGCTTTTTATTTCTGCCACTCAAAAATCTTCAGGGTTCAGTGGAAGAAGAAAGAAACCTACTAATATGTGCATGCAAATTTTTAAACTTACTTGTTGTAGCTAGGTACTGAAGTGTACCAAGTTGGATGCGTTGTACAGGGCCAGGTTCCTAGTCTGTTCATCTATTTCCTGTGTATTACCAGCTATTCTTTACATAGTTATAACAGTAAGACTTTGCAGAATTTGTTCTTCATTCCCTTTCTCTGTGTCTCCAACATTTTACAGCATAAAGCTGATGAGTAGCCAAAGGCTGATGCAGTACAAATGAACCAAAGTAAGAATATTATCTTTCAGCTGTATCAGAAAGACATGTATCTCCAGTTTCATGCCAACAGCAGCAGGCATGCTGCAAGGACAACCTGCTCTTGTTATGTCCTCTCCAAAGCTTGCAGCTCTGCTTTAAGCCCCAGGATAAAGTTGAGGGATAAACTGGAAGGAAGAAAGGAAGAAGAAGGCCTGCAATGATAGCTGCCATCAAATAGTTTTAGCTTGGAGAGGTCCCCAGGATATTTAATACATTAATCAGATATACTTTTGAAAGTTTGCGTGTATACTAGAAAGAAGTTGTAATTGGGAAGGTCAGAGCTATTCAGATACACAGATGGGACACCTCCAAAGCCTGCTAGTTTCAAAGCAGTCTAAACCCTTGCCCTTTCAGGCTGCTAACACTGTATCAGAACTCTCTCATTGTGAAATCCATGTAATCTCTTCAGGTAAAAAATTACAATGTGACTTTCTCCACAGCAATAGAAGTGCAATTGTGCGTAGATTGGGATATCACAGACATCAGGTGAAGCATCACAAAGCCGATCCCTTCTAGGTCATCGGTCCAAGCTGACAGCAGATGAGAAGGGCAGAGAAAGCGTTACCATCTGCTGTCTCTCTGGTATGCTGTACAGGGTGAGCTTTGTAATCCTAGGCCAGATCCCAGGAGACAAGTATTCACAAAGACACTAGCATTAATTGGAGAAAGTCCAATATGTGTCAAAAGTCTTCCACATCACTGCCAAGTCCCGCTTAAGCAGCTGCAGCAGGTGGCATCTGCCTCTCTCCAGCCAAACTTGGAGCTGAACATCACCGTCACACCATTAGGCATATAGATCTACCTCTGGGATCAAGTGTCCTGCACACTACAATGCAGGAAGAAATATCCAATGAAGAGTAGTCAAAAAGGCATGTGTCACTATAGATACAAGACAACATGAAACTTCACCATAGAGATGCAGACAGAGGGACGGCTATTGTGGAAAATAGGAACAGGTAATAAGAAAAAATTATACACACAAAGAGCCATACGAGTGACAGCTCAGTATACAAGACCCAAGCAACTGCAGATGAATGGAAGGCAGAAAAGAAAGCAAGAAAATTAGGACGTGTAGAACAACTTGGTGGTAGTTCTCAAACCTCTGTCCAGGCTGCCTTTAGGATAAGCAGGGAATTTCCCCTACTTAAAAAGCGACTTCTTCTAGAACTACTCCTCTGGCATTTTGCATGAGAACACATTAAAAAGCAGCTCAATGCATTCCCAAAAGCAGCACCACAAAGAAGACACTGCAGCCTTGTCACAGTGCTTACTGTCAGGGAGGTGCAGGAAAGAAAAAGATACTACAAAATGCAATCATGAGGAAAATCACAGCCAAGTCTCCAATGTTCTAAACCCATTCTATGGTATTTCCTAACGGCCATACAAAATGGTTGCAGCAGACCTCAAGCACACTGTGATAACATGACCTGCTACAAGCTGACCTGACAATGTTTATATGCAACTTACACCATTCATCTGTGCTACAGTTCCCTGCATATTTCATATCTCCAGACATCTTTTCTATAGTAGACCCAAACACAATAAAACAGGCAGCCAAGCACTTGCCTCAAGGTTAGTAGAATTTGATAGCTGGAATTGGTGAATGAAGAGCAAAAGCTGATGCTGCAAGCAAAGGAACAACACTGTAGTGCAGGCATTTCAGTGTTTTCATAGTTTCCTAGTAACTTGTACAATACCAGCACAACTGACATCACCAGTATAAGTTGATAGTAGAGACTTGGTTTTATAATCTTCCCATGCCTCATTTACTATTAACCCCCTCCTAGCTTTGCCAAAAAGCTGCCAGCAGGGGTTATAATGTCCACCAACGCTCACCTGGCTAACTCTGACCACAACAGCTTTTACATGAGGTCTTAACTGTGGTGTGAATAATGGTGTGATACATGCAGCTTTTAGCAGTCACTCCTACAGGCTTTAACCTGTCATGCACATGCATGACATTCACCAACATGAAACTAAACTTGGAAAAGCAACTAGAGCAGCACATTGCAGTAAGTAAAAGCCAGTAAAAAGCCTATTATACACTCCAATACAAGCCAAAAGAATAGCTTTCTTCAGCATCCTCACCAAGACTGTCAATTAACAAGCACTGGCAAAGTTAGTGTGACTTTTGCACGGCAGCTGGTTGTCATGGGACACCATATCCCCTAATGAATTCCCATCACCAGAGAAAGAGAAGATACTGTCAGAGGAAATCAGTATTGACTACAAAAGAATAGCATGCAAAAGAATTCTAGTAAAAATATATGTAATTTTTAATCATAATGATAACTATCCTTAAAGTGAAATTAAACTGAGTTTATTTGTCATTACTCTTTCTAGTTGCTTCTGCAAGTTGAATGTCATTGGATGGTTGGCATTACTGTAGTTCCCAGTTAAGTCATCATCATCTGCCCCAAAGGGACAAGACTGAATGTAGAAGCAAAAACCAGCTGTAACAAGTTACCCATGGTCATACAAGCTATTTGCAGATTCCAAGCTGCATTGATTCTTGACATTATCAGAAGCTGAATGTAGCAAAGCAACAAGAACAGTGCTTTATCTATTCCAACAATAAGTTTCTTTTTCAAAATTGCCTGATGGCTCATAGAGCATTACCTGGCATCACTTGCAAAGCACTGCGGAAAGAACAGATGGGCTGCTAATGATGAAAAAGTAAAGTTTAGACAGTCTAGAGAATGGCATCACACCAATACTGAGACTTTGGGCTACTCTTCGGAAAATCATTTTCCAATATGGTAAATACAATGGCCGGAAAAGTCAAACAGGAGTAGTTTATTCCCATCCAATCCCACCTCAATAAGAAAAAAAAAAAAAAAAAGGCTTTGGGAACTACCCTTCATGTTAAAGTACTAACTAAAGACTTAACCTATCTGGTCCACAAGTCTTTTCATCACTTCTCCATGTGACAGTCATCAAAACATAACCAAAAGAAAGAAGTCCAGCTCCGAGTATTTACAGTCAACAGAACTGTGGCACCAGTTCAGCCAAAACTTTATATGCCTTCCTAAGTTGTATGCATTTTAATAGGCTTTGAATCAGTGATCATGTGCTTTGTATATGGGCCCTAGTACAGCACTTCAATACTGACTTTTACATTGGTGGCATCACATCTTTGTAATACAGTGGCAAGCCTCAGATGATCAAGTTACTTCCTGAAGAACTTCAGCAAATCTCAGACTGCCCCAGAAAATTGCCTTTACTAAGTAACCTTTTTGCTAACTGTAAATTAAAGAATCCTGTAACTATTCCTAAGGTATTCTTTATTTCCAGTCTCATGTTGCATTTCAATTGTCAAGGCATCTCAAATACCACTTCTCTCATTTTTGTGAGTGGCATTAGAGCAAAATAAGTATCCATTGCTTCATTGATCCTTCACAGTTGCTTAAAGGTATTTGCAATTATATTTAAGACAGCGATCAATGGTTTTTGCTAGTAAGAAAGTTTGATTCCAATTGTGCTATTTTTCTGCACTGAAAATTGCGTTTAGCCTAATATCAGCTCCACCATGTTCTCAATACAGTCCATCTCATTTGCAGATCAGTCTGAGCAATTGTTATCAATAGGGCTCTAGGAAAAAGAGCTCCTATTTAGCTTATGCCCTTCCATCAACTGTTTTATTCTGAAACATCACAGAATTGCTTTTTATTAGTACCCTATTCTAGAACATGATTTTTAAACAGACTAGCTAGGCTATTGCTTTACACATGTGCTTTACATCTGTGCTTCCAGACATGTTAGGCTAAGCATTAATACAAAATTCTTTGACAGTGTCTCAGTTGTATCAATTTCAAAAGTAGCTCTCTTTTGCTTTGGTGTGTTTACAGTTCAACAGTATCTTTCCTCAAAGATTACAATGGCTCAGCTGAAGCATCAGATTTAGCTTACACATGATGTAAATCCAGCAAACAAATGAATTTAACAAAAGTACATTTCCTTGGTTTTTTTAGGTTAGAAAAATATATTTACATTCACCCCGTCTGTACAAGTGGATTACATGGTCTGCCATAGGTATAAGCTGTTGCTAGGGCAACTTTCCAAGCTACTCTTACAAGTAGGTGGAGGCAAGTGAGCTGTGCTAAATGCACACAAGCTGTCCTAAATCTAGGAAAGCTTAATCAGCTAAATAATACTGCTGCATTTACCTAGGTAGAAGTTCCTTCTTCCATTGTAACCATTCTTCTGACTTTGCCTGGTGTAAAAAAAGTCTCAATTTCTCAATTCAGCCCATTGGCATTAACTCACAAGTACAGTTTATCTTGGGCAGCTCTACTCCTAGCTGAAATGCCTCAGGGAAGTGAAATGAATCTCAGCCCTTTTATCCCAAGAAAGGGAGGAGGTAAGCAGGGACCAGATCCTTCTTCCGTGGTTTCTATTTCAGATGTCACTGTGTTCACACGTGACATGTAGCACATATTGCCCTGTTCCTTTTGACACAGCCCAAAAGAGCCATCAGTTCTGATCCAACAAGTATGTTTTATCATCAGTACCAGGAACTTTTTAGAAAAAGAAAAAGCTTAACATTGTGTTATATATAGAGTGTATACATACATACATATATGTATATATATAACACGCTAGCCGTCAGACCTATGAACTTCTCTCACATCAGATTTTTGTTTGAACATTGAATATTTTATTTAAACTAAGCATGTTCCCCATTTTTCTTAGGTAAATCTTAAAAACTACATTGAGGTGCTGGAGCGGGTCCAGAGAAGGGCAATGGAGCTGGTGAAGGGTCTGGAGCACAAGTCTGATGAGGAGTGGCTGAGGGAACTGGGGTT
>JANHGB010050568.1:0-17627 GCA_026283785.1 Coracopsis vasa | reverse complement strand
CGTTTCCTCTTGTCCCATCCCTTGTTCCTTGGGAGCAGAGCCCAGCCCCTCCTGACTCCATCCTCCTCTCAGGCAGTTGTAGGGAGCGATCAGGTCCCCCTGAGCCTTCTCTTCTCCAGACCGAACCCCTCAGGTCCCTCAGCCGTTCCCCATCACACTTGTGCTCCAGGCCCTGCATCAGCTCCGTGCCCTTCCCTGGCCCCATCCCTGGGGATGCTGTGCTGGGTGTGTGCAGAGGGAACCCAAACCCAATGCACTGCTTGTGCTTGGGACATACAGAGGGGGCTATTGCTGGAGAGGATAGAAGGCTGCTCAGCAGACACAGAGCTGAGTGTTTCAGTGCTCTCCTGTGAGTGCTGCAATGCTCTGGGTGAGACCTGAAATACGGGGGTAAGTTGTGCAGGAATAAAGGCTTCTCACTGCTGTATGTGCCCTTCTGCCTCCTTGGTCCTTACCATGCCTTTTGTGCGGGGAGAGGCTGAGGGAATTCCACCTGGAGCGATGAAAACTGATGCAGTACAACAAAAAGAGCTGGCAAGGTCTGAGAGCAGCCTTAGCCGGGGTTTGCAAACACAGCCGGCTCCTGACATGGGAGTCCAAAGAGTCGGAACTGCTCAGGAAGAGACAAGGTCCAAAGTGTAAGTGCAAATCCCAGCAGGAATATGGAGGCATTGAGTAAGACCAGGTTAATTAAAGGCTAATGCATTTTCCAGCTCTGGATCTGTTGCTGCAGCGGATGAGCCCTGACAGGCTGGTGTGCAGTAGCACAGGGCCTCTATTCCCCTCCTTCCTTTCACAAATCAAGATAATATTAAAGCAACAGCCCTTTAGACTCGAATGCATGGAAATTGCAGGGCTAAACATGGGAAAAGCCCTTCCAGTGAATAGCACTGTCATCCCAGTACATGTCCTACGTGCTCCCCTTGTGTTCTATACTCACCTATAGCTGCCACATAAGCAATCCCTAGCATCAAAGCACCAATCAATGACCTCATTAGCCAGGGCTATCACTGCTGATAGGCCCAGAACATAGATAAAGCTGTGGCAACATCCCTGCTACCATTTCCTTTCATCAATGCAAAGCAGCAAGTGGCCTGATTTAACCCCCTCTCTTATTGCAGGGTTCCTGTATGCACCCTGCAGGGTTGCAATGTTAAAGGGCTCCTAAGTTTCATTATAAGCTCTTCACATGAAATAAACACATACATTAGATGAATCAGTGAAGTCGTCTCACGCAGGTAATGTACACATTGAAAGTGTTAGATGTATGGTAAATGAATGCCCAGAGGCATGAAGTCTCATGGTGGTGGGGGTATGTGGGATGTGCTGTGTAACCCCTGTGGAGACAATCATTGGTGATATTAAATTATTACATTAGTAATAAAAACTATCAGCTTGTGCAGCTTTCCCCATGGATTTGATCCTTTCCTTGTTCAAGCCTAAATCTGAGCAGGGCTTAAAGTGTGCTCTGCCTCTGCATGGGCAGAGATGCTACAAGGGAAGAAGATCCTGACTTCACCTTGGCACGCTGTCATAGGAGAGGGTAGAGGAGGCAAAATCATGTATCCTGCAGCTTTTAGTATATTTCTAGTTGATTATATTAATTTCTATTTAGTATTCTTTTGTATTTCACTGTTTCTTTTCCAGAGATGCTACTTGAAGAGTATTGTGTCAGCTGCCACTGGAGCATGATGTGGAGCTAAGGCTCCATTCTGGGGACATTGCCCACAGCCCCGTGACCCTGGAGGCTTTTGGTGACTCCAAGGATGGATCTGGGGAGGTTTCACCATTGATCTAAACATCATCTGTGAAGAACAAGGTCCAGCTCTGCTGCTTGTGCTTTCTAGTGCCCTGTGAAAGGACATGGATGCACATCTGGAATGGGAAGGGACCCCCATTACAGGGTCAGCATCCCACTACATGCCAATGCGCCATGAGGACCCGATGGCTGTGGGTACAGAGAGGACCCTGGGGTTACAGCAGGTTTGGGTGGCTCAGGCTTCATCTTTGCAATGTGATGAGAAACACTGAGCACAGAGATCTCCCTGCAATGGGGAGATATGGGCTGGCTGGGAGATAGAATACATAGAAATATAGGTAAGTAGTTCCATTTCTAGCTGGTTTCTTAGAGGTGGTCAGAAAATGAGCAAGCTTTTTATATGTTGGGCTTAGAAAAGACAATTTCCATATAGGTGCCCAGGGAAAGGACTGGACCACTCTCTACCAGAGACTTTTCTCATGTCTCCAGTTACTCATGGGAGTAAGACAGGGATTGTGTGTTGGGTTGGACTTTGATGCTTTGGTAGCCGTGCATCCCTCACTGCAGATGTGGGCTTCCTGACTCACATCTGGCTATTATCAGCCATCCTTTGTACCTCAGCATCTTGCCTTCCTGCACCCTGGGTCCATGCAGTCACCAGTCCTGTGGTCCTTCTCCTTCAAACAACACTTCTTTACTGAGCTAAAAGGTAAGAAAAGGGATGCACAGCCCTTCCCTGCAAAGGAGAACTGAGGTTTTTACACAGCCCTGCGTATGCCCCCTCTTTGTCCCGTGCCTCAGTTTCCCCCATGGTGGGATAGAGCTGTTACCACATCCCAGCCTCACCGTCTCAGCTAAATACAGACTGGTTTTGGTTGGAAGGGACCTCTGGAGGTTTTCCCACCCCAACCCTGCTTTAAGCAGGTTCAATCTCAGCTTCAAACCCAACCTCGCGGATAAATCAGTGCTTCTCCAGCTGAGTTCTGAGCTCTAATGGGGTTACACTGACCACAGGCTCCCCGTGCCCTGTTTGATCACCCTCACGGTTAAAACCTATCTCCTCATATTGAACCAGCTTTCTCCCCTGCTGCAGCCTGTGCTTCCTGCCCCTTGCTTCTTGCCCGGCCCCACCGGGAGCAGCCCAGTTCCACCTTTCCCACATATTCCCATTCCCGGTACAGGAGGACCGAGCGCTCCGAGGGAACACTGACATGTTGCAACGGGGAGAAGTTTTCCGTGAGCACAAGTGCAAAGGGTGCCCGGTTACAAGTGTTTCTTGGCTGCTTTCCTGCCTCTGCACTGGCGTCAGGAAGCCTGCAGCCGTGCCGAGGGGCTGCTTGAGTGTCACAGGTAGGAATAGCTATGGAGATTCATGGGATTCATGGGGTTAAAGGGGGCTTCAAGCAGCAGCGCCGGAGGCTGCTCAGTGGGATTTGCATGAATCCAGAGGGTTTAGCTGGGCCCTTCCTACACTGAGTTAAATCCAATCTTTAGTTTAACCCCTTTGGCAAAAATCAGCCTCAAAACCCCCAGTTATTTCCTTCCCTTTATTTATCTACTTCTAAAGCTCCAGCTTTCGCAAGCAGCCTGCAGGGGACATGACGTGCTTGCACAGCGACTTCTGCGCCATCAGGGCTTTGCTGAAGCCAGGAAGTGTGTCCGGGGCATGGTGGGAATGGCGCAGGGAAAGCGGGATGAGGAGGCTCCGTGCAAACCTCAGGCAGCGTTTCCACTGCCTGCAAAATGCTGTGTGTCCTCTGCCGGCCCTGGCCACTCCAGCAACCTGTGGCTTTTTGGGGAGGAGGTGGTTTCCTCCCTGAGGATATCTGTGTGTCCACATGGGAAGTTCTATAGGATCATAGGATGGTTTGGGATGGAAAGGACATTGAGATCATCCAGTTCCACCCCCCTGCCATGGGCATCCTCACAGCATCCCATAGCTGGGGATGTGGGACTGTTCCCAGCTAGGGGTGCTCAGGGCCCTGGCGGTGATTGCGGTGTCTCCCCAGCACCACCATGGAGTACATCAGCACACGGGGAGGCGCAGGGACCGTCGACTTTGAGAGGACCCTCTTCTCCGGCTTCGCATCCGATGGGGGCCTCTTCATGCCCAAGCACATCCCCTTGCTGGATTGGGACACCCTGCGGAAGTGGAGCAGCCTCTCCTACCCGGAGCTGGTGAAGGAGCTGTGCTCCCTCTTCATCACTGCTGACCTGATCCCACGGAACACACTCAGTGGTGAGCCTCAACCGGCTGCTCGCAGGGGTGTGCAGCAGGGGTTTGGGGTGCTCAATGCATCTGCCTGCCTTCGCTCCATCCTCTTCACAGCCACTAGAGGATGGAGCCTGCTGCATCACTCCCTGCTGCTTTCTGTACCCTATTCTCTGTCTGGGAGGAGAATCTCCCCTTGCTGGGAATTGCTGCCTTCTGGAAAAGGTGTCCTCTGTGTGCAAATAGGGATTCTGGTGATTACAACAGTGATAGCTGATGCTGTGGCTCTGCTTGCTGCTGGGTGCTCCAGACCTGCCCTCCACCAGGGCTTTCTGCTGTTCCACACTCTCATTGAGACTGATTTTTAGTGGTTTCAGCATTTAACAGCTATCACTGCACCAGATGGCAGCTACAACCTCTGCCTCAACAGCACCTGGTGGTCACATCCTGGTTTCTTGTGTTTTATATTGTAACACAGCTTGCTCTGGTTGTGTCAGGTATCAGCTTGGGTTACTTGTATAGAGCTGTCCAACACAATGAAGCTGGACTGGTTTACTCCCAATAACTAGGAATAAGTTGTTGGGTATCTATCACCTCTCCAGCAGCTGAGCGTCTTTGGTTGTGTATGAATGGTGCAGGAAGGCATGGGCCAGAAAAACACTCCTCTACCCAATCTAACAGCTCCTTTAACCATCTTCCCTACAGACCTGATCGACAGGGCCTTCAGCAGGTTCAGACACAAGGATGTCGTCCATCTATCCAGGCTGAAAGATGGGCTGAACGTTTTGGAGCTCTGGCACGGGGTTACTTATGCATTTAAGGACCTGTCCTTGTCCTGTACAGGGCAGTTCTTACAGTACTTCCTGGAGAAAAGGCAGAAGCACGTCACTGTTGTGGTGGGTGAGTATGCCTCTTTGTGCAGGGGAGGGCTTTACCTTGATTGCCATCATCCCATGATCCTTCCCATAGAAGCCCTGGATGGTGCTGCCTCATAGGTGGCTGGTGAATGATCTGTGGGCAATGGCAGGGTGGCTGCTCCAGCCAAAAGCATCTCATGGAACATCTCTGCACCTTATTCTTCAAGTGCAGTGATGCAGGTTTGACTGAGACATCAATTCGTTTTGCTCTTCTTGGTTCTCCCTCACTTGAAACAGGGACTTCAGGGGACACGGGGAGCTCAGCCGTTGAGAGCGTGAGAGGGCAGAAGAACATGGACATCTTTGTTCTGCTGCCCAAGGGGTTGTGCACCCAGATACAAGAGCTTCAGATGACCACCGTCATTGAGGACAACATCCACATCTTTGCTGGTTGGTGTTGCTGTTGGGCTGCCCACTTTATGGCTCTTCTGTGTCAAAACCAGGACTAAAAGTCTCAGGGGCTTGCAGCTTTAGTAGCTGCAGCCATCCAAGTCATTGCCACCATGGTCACTATGCCCAGACATCTGGCTAACCGGAGCCTATAGCATATGTCCCCAGCTTGATCACCAAGTGGTTTAAGGCTTCCTTTTCTCCTGGCCATAGATCAGAGCTGCTTCCATGCAGGTGACTGGTGTTTAGCTGCACTGAATCAGGACCATTTCTTGGTACTAAAAGGATTGAAGGTCACCCCTTTTCCCATTCCCTCATCTTTATAGTGGCCCATCCCTTATCACTGTGCTGTCCCCATGGTTAGGAATTGCCTCTGGGTTCTTTGCTGTCCCATGGATGCCTCTGCTCAGCCAGGTCTCACCTTGTCATCTCATAGGGGATGCAGGTATTTTCCTTCCTGGCTAAGACATACTTGGGATAAGCAAGAGCCTAGAGTGTAATGTCTGCAGAAACCATGCAGCATCCACGCAGTGGATGGCTCAACTGCTGGCTCCCAAGGCCAGAAAATACCTTGTGCCTGATGTATTGATATTGGCAGATCCAATCTTCCCTTTCTCCCTTTGCCAGCTCATGGGAACAGTGATGAAATTGATGTGCCCATCAAGGAACTGTTCGCCGATGTTGATTTTGCCAGAAAATACAACCTGATGAGCTTGAATTCAATCAATTGGTCCAGGATCATGGTGCAGATCGCTCACCACTTTTATGCTTACTTCCGATGCTCCCCATCCCTGGATACCACCCCGCTGCCAGTGGTGGAAATTGTTGTGCCAACAGGAGGAGGAGGAAATATCACAGGTAAAGAGGGAAAAAGATAGGTTAGATAAGGAAGAGAGTGCTTGACCTATGGACTAAAAGCACATTGCAGATACTGTGTATTGCTGTTTATTAAAACACCCACTCTCTGGTAGGCACCACTTCTATTTTATTACTCATGGATGGTTATTAGTCATTCAGGGGTCACTGAGGATTTGGAAGGTGCAGAAACAGCCACACCACCCTTTGATGACTGCAGCTATCTTGAAGATGGGCACATTGGAAAAGGACAGAATGTGTCTGATCCAGAAAAGAGGGAAAATACTGTAGCTCTGTTTTGTGTGGAGTCCTGCCTAGTCCTGCTCTGGTTTGCATAGAGTACAGTCAAGAGAACCTCTCTTTATTGCATAATCTGGCCTTCTAAATGTGAGTCTTTGATTGCCTCAATCCCAAAGTCATAGAATCACAGAATGGTTTGGGTCGGAAAGGATCTTAAGATCAGCCAGTTCCAACCCTCCTGCCATGGGCAGGGATGCCTCACACTAGAAAATAGGCCTACAAGTGTCTTATGAAAGCAGTAAAGGATTTGGTGCACTCAAGTGCATTCACTGCTCTTCCAGGCTGCCCATCTGAGGCAGCATTAATAAGCTGCAAGAGCCCAAAAGCTTCATCTCTGTTGCTTTAACAGCAGCTGCCTGACCTCTTGGTCCCCTGCCCATCCACCTTCAAAGGTGGAAGTGTCCGTGTTCCATGGTAGGTGAAGCATTGCACCCCTGGACTTTATAATCTGGTGCTCTACCAAAACATTGGAAACAGATATCTCAGCGTCATAGAATCATGGAATGGTTTGGCTTGGAAAGGACCTTAAGATCATCCAGTTCCAACCCCCTGCACTAGGGAATGCCATTTGCATCTGCTTCTGAACTATATGCTCAATGAATCTGTGCAATGACTTATTTGCTGAATCTCCTTTGACCGTTTCTTCATCAAGTGTTCATTTTCACTTCTTTTTCCCCAAGCTGGATGTATTGCCCAGAAAATGGGTCTCCCAATTCGCCTTGTTGCTGTGGTGAACAGCAATGACATCATTCACAGGACTGTCCAACATGGAGATTTCTCACTGTCAGAGAGCGTGAAGCCTACGTTAGCATCAGCCATGGATATTCAGGTATGGAATGAACTGGCCAGACTGGGAAAATACCAAATATGATGTGTTTTTCCCCTTGTACTCTGTTCTACCTGATTTATGAGAGCATCATTCTGCCACTGGCAATGCCTCTCAGGGATGCATGAAGAGGTGTGACTCATATGAGCATTTATGCTGCGGACTGCTGAGCTGAGATTGATCAAAAGCCTTCTTCCTCACTTCTCAATGCTTGACTTTGTAATCTTCATTCTGGAATGCTGGTTCTGGGGTTTCATTGGTGCAAGGTTAGCAAGAGATGGATGTTTCCTCAAAAAGTAGCCCTTGGAAAGCTGTAAATCCTATTATGTCTCAAGGGCTTTGTTGATGCTTCTGAAAGGAACAGACCAGGAAGAAGGTAAGGAAGCCCAGAAGTGCCTCCTCTGTGGCCATGTGCATCTTGCTCAGAGCAAAACAAGTCTCAGCAGGCAGGCAAAGGCCTCAGAAATGAAAAGTCATGGAGGTACAGAAACCAGACACCTGGAAGTAAATACCTCCCATTTCATACCTACCCTGTGATCCATAGGGATTGGATCTGCTTCCAAAAAAGTGATCAAAGTGTGGAAGACTTGGTGTTGTATCTCTGTGCCTTTAAGCTACCTGGACTTTCCAAGAGCTGTTCAAACACACTGGGAGGACCTGGGAGCCTGGAGGAGCTGCCATGCTTTGCAGTCAATAAGTCATTATGCCTCTATCACCAGCCTGTTATGGTCTGCAGCTTGGCTTTCCTCCTGAGGCATGGATTTGTGGAGCTCTTCAAAGCTTAAAGGGTAGCTGGGCTCCATGTCCCTGAGGCACTAACCATATGCCAGACTTTGGGATCATGAGGGAAGGCAGCTGAGTGAGGTGATGCCCAGAGATCCCCGAGGAGCTGGATGGGTGGACCCGTCTGCACATCCCTCTCCATCCACCATGGCTCAGCTCACATCTGAAGCATCCATGCAAATATTTCCACAGTTCAACAGTTCATTCATGCTGGAATTCAGGACACTTCTAGTTGGGACCTGCTCAAAGCAGGGTCAGGCCTGAGGTCAGACTGGGCTGCCCAGGGCTTTGGCCAGTTGGGTGTTGGAAACCTTCAAGGATGGAGAGTGCGCAACCTCTTTAGGTCTCCTCTTCTGCAGACTAAGCTAAAGCAGAGAGAATGTTCCTATTAGACACCAGCTGCAGAGCTGAAGGTGAAGCAGAAAGTTCAGTGTGAATGAGCCTTGTGAGGAGCTACCCCAGGGGAATCACAGCAGATGCTGTTTCTTTGCATTACTTAAAGGCTAACCAAGTGCTATTCTCTGGCCTTGAGGTCAGGAAGCACCACACAGCTCACATGTACATGCCAAAACATTCCTTGGGAGCAGTCACCACCATGACCTGCCCTCCAAACTGGGCCCCAGTGCTCTCCTGGACAACTCCAGAGACACAGGACAAAATCAGACCAGAGAGCTGGTTAATAACTTAAAAGACAAGGCCAATGCTTGTACCAGTGTCCTGGCCCAGTGCAGCTTACTGGTGTCTATGTCTATGTAGTGGTCTGCAGTGGAAACCATAAGGTTGGTATAAATGGAGGGGAAAGGGGCAGGTCTAGATGTGGGAGCAGTGGAAGGAAGGATGGGAGGAAGGGTGTCAGGAGAGTGCTGGAGGCACCTCCAGTAGCAGTTCATTGGAGTCCAAGCACTCTGACACGTAGCATCTCAGGACAGCCTAAACCAGGGGACAGCCTAAAGCAAAGGGCTCAGCTAGACTAGACTGAAGATTACAGGCTGGAAGCTCTGGGAGATGATGGTGGGAAGATGAAGAACAGGACTGGGGCCATAAGCCATCCAGATAAGGACACGAAAGGCTGAGTAAGTCCTGATGACTCGCTAAGGTAGGTCAGGATGAAGAGACAAAAGGTCATAGGCATTGCCAGCTGCTAAGAGGTGTAAAGAACTGAACCAAGACCAATGCTTGAACCCAGGAGATGTGATGAGGACTTGGTATTGGTACCCCTTGTCCTGTCTATCCTTACGAGGCATCTTGGCCAAGGTGAGCATTCATCTGGGTGAATGCTTCTTCGTGTGTGTGAGCATGCAAGAATGAGACAATGAGCAATGAATTGGGACCCTCTTGTATGGTCTTGCACTGAGTTTTGTTGCAGTGTTGCAACACCCATTGCTCCATACAGGCCAGTCAGGCCCTATATGTGCCTCGTGTGTTCATAAAGATCATGGGTCAGCCCTGCAGGGAGTTGGGTGCCTCATTAAGTCACAAGGGAGCTGCAGCATTGAGTAAACAGCTGGATATTTCGGGTTCTCAGATACAAAGGGTGTTATTAGACTGGGTTCCTCAAGGTGACTGCACTGATGTGGTCACTCCTTTCATTTATCAGTAGTCCCTTTATTAGTTTTATTCTTAATCTAATGGTCACTGCCAGACTGCTCTGACAGGTCAAAGGTCTGAAAGACATCGTGTTCCCAAAGACTTGTCTTGGGGTATAAGTGTGCAGCGGGAAAGACACAAAGCCCACTTCAGCTTCCACCAAGACAAATGTATCAGGAGAACCTCAACCCTCATTAGGCATCAGAGAATCCACACAGGTGCTCTCCCATTGAGACAAACTCTTGGATTTCCACTGCTCACCTCTTGCCTTGTTGTCCCAGGAGCCTTACAACGTGGAGAGGGTCCTCTGGCTGCTCTCAGGCTCCAACAGCCGCCTGATAAAGACGCTGATGGAGCAGTTCAGCGCATCGAAAAGCCTTAAGCTGCCGGAGGATTTGCACAGAAAGGTCAGTTCCTCACTCACGGAATCACACAGAACCATTGGGGTTGGAAAGGACCTCTGGAGATCATCCAGTCCAGCCCCTCTGCCAAGGCAGACGGGTTACACAGGAACATGCCCAGGAGGGCTTGGGATTTTTTGTTTTCCCTTCAATCCCTGGGGAACCCCACCTCAAACTGCTTTGCTGAGTGCCCACAGCACCAACCCCACTGGGAACACTTGGGATGGTGATGCCCTGTGCCGATCTTCCCATTTCCCTTGGGTCCACAGCTCTCTGAGACCTTGCGCTCATGCTCAGCCTCAGATGAGGACATAATGCGAGCCATGCGGCGCTGCTGGGAGGAGAATCACTACCTGCTGTGCCCTCACTCTGCTGTGGCTGCTCACTATCACTACTCACATCCAGACAGGTAAGAACAGCAGTGATTGGGAGCATCGGGAGCAGAAGCATCACTTGCTACTGCAGCTCTCCAGCTCAGGACTCGCTTACCTCAATCATCTTCTTGCTTTCCTTTCCCTTTCAGCACACCCCGGTGTTGCTTAGCTCCAGCCTCCGCAGCCAAATTCCAGGAAGCCCTGCTCCGAGCTGGCCTGGTTCCTCAGGTCCCCCCTGAAATCACTGCCTTAACAATGATGGAGACCAGGTCTACCCCTCTGCAGCGGGAACAGGACTGGGCACAGGCTCTCAGGGAGCGGATTGAAGCTGCAGCAAAGCAGTGGGAGGCACAGAGCAGTCGGCTGGGATCCCCAGGACAACGGGAGATCACTAGGCAGGGGGTCACACAGGCCTGAGATACCAGGGCATGGCCAGTGCCTCACAGGGCTCATTTTCCATTGCCAGGAGAGCAATGTTTTATGCTAAGAGGAGCCCACACTCTCTGTGCAATGAATTATTAGCAAGGATGCACTTAATTATTGAATTATATAGACTATTCCATAACAGTTTCAGTAGAGCTCTGCAATTGTATCCCATTTTTCCTAGTAATTCATAAAAACTGATTGAAACTCTGAATAAACTCACCTATTCCATCATTACTGGCTACTACAGAAAGCTTCTTTAGTGCTACCCACAGTTGGCAGCTTCTTGAGTGTTATCCGGTGATTCCATCCATGCTGGGATGTTCAAGCCCAACAATCCCAGCAGCACCAGGGATGCTCAATGGGAGATGCATGCAGAATTGGAGTGGATCTGTTTTACCCATCCCTGTAATTTAAGTAGTGCCAGGAATCATTCCCAGGCATCAATACTTGCTCAGTCTTAAATACAAGATGTTTTCCCTGAATGTGTTTATATTAAAGAGCCACTTCCCAGTGCCACATCTCACAGCTTTTGGTCCTAGTCCTGCTGCAGACTCTTCCTGGGCAGTTTCCACTGAAACAAATAGGAAATGGGAAATTCCCCTTATCTTCTGCCTGAAACTTCAGGTCTTTCAGTACCACGTTTGCATCATATACATATAAATATATAAATACCTTGTGTGGGAGCTGCCTCCACAAGTCATGCATCTGGCAGGGATCTCTTGTGCCTAAAAAAGGGGGAAGAAAAAAAAGGAATAATTACATAGGGGGAAAAAATCCCCCTTTGCCATCAAATAAAATTCCCGCTTTGACATCAAAGGAAGTCCTGTAATGGGAGGATTAATTTGAAGGTTTAGTGGCATTCAGCAGGGTAAATGTGAGGTGAATCAGCTTGGGATGCTGCAGAATGTGCGGGAAGAGTGGGAAGCTTTGCCTGGGCTTCCAGCCACCTTGCTGGCACCTCAGCAGCCTTTTCCTCAGTTCTCCCCAGTGCAGTGGCCCTGAACCACCTCCTTCCATCCCACCAAAACCCTGCAGGAGAGGAGGGTCCTGTGCCGCCTTCAAGGTGGCTCCATCACGATTAACAGGGATGATGGAAACAGCTTAGTTGAAAGTGATGCAGAAACCCACAGCACTTGGATGCTGGATGTTTTTAATGCTATCAGCATGGGTTGAGCAGCTGGGAAGAAAATGCTGGTGATGTCCGTGGTCTGATGCTTCACAAGGCCATTGTTCACCTCTTTTTAAGAGCCAAACCACCCAGCAAAATACATATAAGCAGCAACACAGCCTCATCCTCAGCAATCACCTTGTCCCAAAGGATAGCTTTGCACTGCGAGCAGTGCAGGAAGTCAGTGGTGGTGCCCATAAGAAATCCCCCTGATCCCATATAACCTGCACCATGGGCTGCCCCTCTGGTTGATGCACACGTTATACTTGTTGGACTCAATTACCTTTAATAGCTGCCTCCCCAGACCTTGCAGTTCTTGGTCAGGGATGGCTGCCCAGTTGTAATTTAGCTCTTAATCATAGCTTTAGACACCCTATGAAGGGGGAGGGGCCTGAAATTGCACCCAGCTCTGCATCCAAGTGAGAGGTTGCAAATCCAGCTTGTTGGCAGGGACCAGAGTAGAAAGGGATAGTGAGGGGCCAGACCTCGACCTCCTTGCTGGGAAGCACTGGGGAGGATGGGGTAAGGGTGCTGGACTTGCAGCCCACCAGAGCCCTGGTGTGTTTTGCGAGCAGAAAGCATGGTGAATACCTTCCACTCTCCCATCCCAGTGCTCTGAAGCAGTAGGATGGGTAAAGGGTCCAGACTTACTGCAGATGATGCCCATATGGAGTGAAAAGGGGTTTAATTCTCAGCTATCCCTAAGGAGTGAATGTGCTGCTTCTTCAAACCAGATGTTCTCTGGGCAGGACACTACAAAAGCTCTCCCTGTGATTGCTGGGGCAGACGAACAGCAGGAAAAGCCTGTTCCATGCCTGGAGCGGAGGCAGAGGGAGCACAGACAGGCTCGGCTTGCAGGGCGGCCGTGCTCCCGCAGAGGGCAATGCACGGCCACGCGTGGCAGCCTGGGTGCTCCCGGATGAGCATGGGAATGGTTCATCCAGCTCCAACCCCTGCCATGGGCAGGGACACCTTCCACTAGAGCAGGCTGCTCCAAGCCCTGTCCAACCTGGCCTTGAGCACTGCCAGGGATGGGGCAGCCACAGCTTCTCTGGGCACCCTGTGCAGTGTCCCACCACCCTCACAGGGAAGAGCTTCTGCCTAAGAGCTCATCTCAATCCATCTGTTGATCTGGCTGCTCGTGCAGAGCTCATCCTTGCCAAGACTGCAGGTAATTTAACTGGGAAGAGATGCACAACACAGTTGTGCTGCTGTTGAGAGGAACCCGGGCAGGCAGGAGAAACAGCCAACAAAGAGCTCGTGAAGCTCAGCAAAGGACAATATCGGATCCTGTATGTTGACCAGCTAGAAAGCAGCCTTGCAGAAAAGGACCTAAGAGTCCTGGTGGACACCAAGTTGAACGTACACCAGCAGTGCACCCTCATGGCAATGAAAGTCAACGGCACCATGGGCTGCATTAGGCAGAACGTTGCCAGCTCATCAAGGGAGGTGACACTTCCTCTCTGCTCAGCACTGGGAAGCCTTATCTGGAGCGCTGGGCTCTCCAGCAGTGCGAACATGCAAATACTGGAGTGGGTCCAGCAAAGAGCCACAACGATGATTAAGTGATTGGAGTGTGTGACCTAGGACTGATTAGCCTAGGGAAGAAAAAGCTCAAGGGGATTGCAGTGGATACAAATATCTGATGGGAAGGTGTAAAGATGACGAAGCCAGACTCAGTGGTGCCCCGAGAAAGGACAAGAGGAAATGGACACAAACTGAAACACAGGAAATTGCATTTAAACATAAGGAAAAAAAAGAAAAGAACAAACAAGTTACCCAGTTTGTGGAGTCACCATCCTTGCAGATAGTAAAAATGGACACAGCCTTGGGCTCTAGGTGACTGCATGTTGGGCAGGGACATGGTCATGACAATCTTTTCCCAACCAATTTGGTGACTCCTTGAAACCACCACGAGCACAGTTGAGACAAACAACAGAATGCAGGCAATGCTGCCTGCTGGAAACAAACACCACGTCAACGTAGAAGCCAAGCAAAGCCACAGCTACATTACAAAGCACTTTGAGAAATACAGAAAATTTATTTTGGGGTAAAATCCTGCAGTAGCAAAGGGATGGCTTGGTGATTAATTGGAAGAATTCAGCATCAGAAAGATCCAATTTTATTTATTTATAATTAAGAGGTTTTAATTTCTGCTGGGTGAATGCTGCAGAGAAAACAATGAGTTGCACCTTTTTGCACTGTGGAAGAAAGCAAAATATCTATATTGAAAGCAAAATATCTATATTGAATTCTCTTAAAACTATTCTGCAAAACTGAGGAGCAATCACAGCAGAGTTCACAATAAAACTCCAAATTAAGAAAGTACAACTCTTTGTGGGACCATGATCTACCAAACGCATAAGAAGATCTTTCGTGGTGTCTAACAGCCAGTAGGGTTGATATTCACCTTCAGTAAAGTAGACATTCCTGTGAGGTTCACTTCTTAGTAGACCACTAATGTGGACTGCACTCCAATCTACGCAAGCTTACAAATAAGAGCTGATTTTTCACCAGCTGGAAGCCAAAAAAGCTATCAAACTATTGAGGACAAGTAATTTCCCTTGGATGTACCTTCTTATCCCACCTACAAAATCCTATTCTTCTCTTTCATAAAGTATTCCGATAACTATTAAATAACATAGATGAGGTGCAATGCTGCGCATAACACACCTAGAAGTATCTAAAGTGGTCGAGTACGTGAGGCAGGAACATTAAATGGAAACTTGAAAATCTTCTTTCATTACTGTACACGCATTGAACTAGTTTTCAACTAGGCTGACGCCCCATAAAGCTTTTCCAGCATTCAGAAGAAAAGCCAACTGCTAATCACTGTCCTGGAGGTTACACTGGGGCTGCAGGATTAGTCATCTTTGGAAACCAGTTGTGGTTGCTCTTATTTTCCTCTCCCACTGCTTTTTCTGATCTGCGGCTGGTGCAGTGGGAGCATTCTCATCAATGTTTTCTCACAAGTTCAGCTTACAAACACGAAAGAACAAAAACACTTAAGAATAGCTCACAGCTCTCAACCCCTACATCCTGCTGTAGAGTGGGGATCCAAACCCTCCTTACACAACTGAAATTAATCCTTTGGAGGATTAGAATAAAAAGCTGACTAATTCCCCTCCTCCACTTCCCCCCCCCCCTCTCCCCCCTGCATTTCTTGGCCAACTAGATTGTGGTGAGGAATGGCAATACCAAAATGGGAGGAGAAATGACAGTTATTGCAGTTGGATGCCCTGGCAGTGTTCAAGGCCAGGCTGGACGGGGCTCGGAGCAACCTGCTCTAGTGGAAGGTGTCCCTGCCCATGGAAGGGGGTGGAACTGGATGAGCTTTAAGGTCCTTTCCAACCAAAACTATTCCATGATTCCATGATAAATAGTTCTTACTAACTCTGCAGACCTGGAGTGTTTCAGGTCATTGAGATCAGTACGGATGCATCTGGATGACAGTTTCCAAGTCTTTGGCAGCTATACCTCTGTTAATCAAGTCTCAATGTTCCCTGTTCCCCCCATCCATCCCCTTTCCTTCCCATCCTGCTCCATGTCCCCCTGCAGGAGTCTCCAACTCGGGGGCTCTGCCTTCGTTGCAATGTTCTTACAATACCTCACTGGTGGCACTGCCTCTTTGCCAGAGAATCACTAACTTAAGCTGAATGGCTGGACAGCTGAGAGATGATCACTCAGAGCTACTCCAGAAGGAGAACCATAAGGATGATGCTTCTAATCACTTACATTGTTAACAAATTATTAAATAAAAATACTATTTAAACCAAACAAACTTTTCCACTCTGATGCACCTTGGAGCTGCAATTAATTGGGAAAATGGAAACTCTGGTATTTTCACTAAGCAGTTCTACCCTGTGGCTCCTGTGCAGAACATCTCTGAAGAACACTTGCTTTAAGACAGCCTGGGCTTACTGAAAAAACCTGGAATTTTACTGTATCAGATTTCTCTCTTGGACTCATCATTTTTAAACTAACATACCATTATGTATCCTGAAGTCAGCCTATACACGTAGAACAACCAGGTGGACTTCTACAATCAACCCAGAATCAGCAGACTACTCAGCCACACATTTTATGCACCATATCCTGCTAACCAAATCACATTTCAAGTGAAAGCCACCTACAGTATTAAGAGTATGTTGTTTTTAATTTTTCTTTTTTAAACTGCACTGTTGATGGTTGGGTTTATTGATTAAAAACTACTGCTCAACCAAAATTTTACCCATTTTATGGAGTGGGATACTTTGCATGCAACCTTAAAAGCCAAGCTTGTCTCCTATTGATAACATAAATCTCTTGTTGCTTCTGTTCTTTGGAGTCCTTTGCCAAAATTTCATTCATTCCCACTGTTCATATGCATGATTTGAATCCCTTTATCACTTACTTGTCTCCAAGAGATATCTGCAAAGTTATCTGAGATATTTTAGTATTTATGGCACTACCCAGTTCGAGGTAGACACCCAGATGTCTCTCTAGGCATCCACCTGTATGGATTAAACATTTAATTCTCAATTTATTGCAAGATGTAAATACTTAAAAGGAAAAAAACGTGAAGTATACATTCTGATGCTTAACTTTAGTCATTCTGGTTGGAGCACCTTAATCACAATTACCAACTGTGGTAATTCTAGCTACAGTCAGTACTTTCCACTAGTTCCATCGGAACTTAAGGAGTGTTGGAATCACAGCTCAATCTGTTGACTGCAATGAAAGCTCATGATGAAGAGGACTTCTGCATAAGCCAAAATGTAGCTTTGGTGAGAATCTGTGTTTTAATTTGACAAATCGGAAGATGTTTCCAATCAGTAACATATGTTTGTTATTTTCCAAGTGAATAATTTTCTATATTTAGGCAATAATTACACATTTTACTAAGTTGCCTTCACTAGTCAAAGTTCATGCAATGCTGTCTGGGAAACCAAAACAGACAACGGTGCATCACCACATGGACAAAACAGAGAATAACCCATGCTGCAGTCCATGCTGCCAGTGACAATGACTTATTGAAGCTGCTGGAGAGGTAGAGGTGATGTTCTGTACCTTAGGAAAGCCAGCAGACAATACACAGAAGCTGAACCTCAGTAAGGCTTTTTGGTCTTGGATTGACAGAAGATTGGCTTACGTGAGCATGAATTCTTTCTGCTTTCAGCTAAAAACTATTAAATCATATTCAGTCTGACATCCATTTTGTAGCGTTCTCCTGAACTCTTCAGGCAAGCTATAGACTATTTCTCTTTATAGTTTTCAAACAATAGCTTATTTACATACTTATAAAAGAATAAGACACCCTCCACAATCCTGATTAATTGCCAGACATTACGTATGAGTGCAAAACCCCCAAACTCTGAACATACTGCTACGATGGAAATGTGTGAAAGTAATTTTGTTCCAATTTCATCTCATGGGAACGTGGGCTCATAAGCATTCAATTAAAAATAATTCCGTCTGATTGAGATGTGTTTTAGTTTCACATGCTAATGTGGTAGAATGCGTCTAGATCATGTCTGTGATAAATTTTTACCAGGGTGGGAGGAATAAAGATCATTTTATAAAAAGAACACAGATCTTGCAGCTTTTCCCTTTCAACTTCATTTTTTTTGGTGCATGAGAATGTAGGGTT
>JANHGB010050566.1:39280-54613 GCA_026283785.1 Coracopsis vasa | reverse complement strand
CAGAGAGGTTGATGCACTTAACCCTGTTGTTAAATAAGGAGACTCTAATGTTGAATGACGAGACTCCAGATTGCTACCTGAGTGGATAAGGAAGCTGTACCTTGGAGATGCTGTGATGCAAGAAACTGTATATTTAAGATGCACCTTGGTTGAAAAGACCTTGTGCCAGTGACAAGTGACATATATGATGCTAGTTTCCACACTGGTCAAAAAAGGAAAAGGGAAAGTACTTGAGTAGCCTTATTTTGGCTGGCTAGCTGCTGACATGGATGTCAGGGTGAGATGAGCCAAGAATGTCTTGGAATGAATTCACACAAAGCCACTTAATGGAGCTGTTGGGATATGTGATGCCAACATTTTAAAATCTGAAAAAGAGATGGGGGAAGGGGGAGACCCCCCTGAAAGGTGGAAAAGAAAAAAGTGCTGAACAAACTGACAATAGCTGCTCTGGGATTAGTCTGCCCTGTTAATGCTCCTGCCTGTCATCTGGGCCAAATTTTTGTTGCTGAGCAGTAAGTAGTCTAGCAGGTCTTCCTTTTCCCTTTAGAATCACAGATCACTTTTAGGGATAAGGTTAAATAAAATACTCATATGATAACAATTCAACACATGCTTAAAGTTTAGGAAGATCAATTTTGGAAAGTGGTAGCTCAGAGAGGAGCCGCTGTGGCAGAGTATGGCTGGGCTGGAGATCTGCACTCCAGTTAAAGCAACAGGGGACTGGCCATAAATAAAGCAAATCCATAGTCTGTAATGTTCAGCTTGCTTGTTTCATCTGGTTATTTAGATTGAGTGCAGAACACCTTCAGTATTCCGTGGGCACCACTAGGCATTTTTCTTACAGAGTTTCTCATTGAAAATGAAAGAATTGTGCCCAGAGAGCACTGGTTTTGTGAACCCTCTGCAGACTGCTTGTACTTCCTCATGGACTGCAGTCTGGGGACCGCTGCTGTACCCATTTGTTGTAGCACAGAGATGACTCTCTGAACTGAGGTAGGAGTTGACTCTGGCATGAAGGTAAATTGTTAAATGTGGCATCCTAAGCATAATAAGTGCTGACAGAAAAAGCTGCCTAGCAACCCTGTGGGCATGAGGGAAATAATCCTTACTGCTGCAAAACTTTCTCATAGTCTACAGAGCTTCTGCAAGGCAGGGCGATTTTTCATACCCCAGTTAGCCTAATATTCAGTTAGATATTTTTTTTTTTTTTTCAAATTGATCATTTAACTAGAGTATATTATGGTCCAGATAATGTGCTTTGAGAGAACAAAACCAAATGAGACCTCAGTGCAGAATTTGTCAGGCTCAGCTGGCAACTGAAGAATTCAGCTGGCACTTGGCCATGTTAGAGAATGGCAGGCTTTGGCAGGCACTGAGGAATTTCCTGAGTTATGAAAAGAGAGTGGTGGGCACAGGAGAGATCTTAGATAAGGCAGATCTTAGAAAACGACTGAAAGTGGAATTCGTTCCTGGTAAATTGGGTGCTTGATGTGGAAACCACCTAGGTTTCTGGCAGCCCAACATAGCAAGAAGGCTGAAGAAGGGAGAAGAGAAACATGTAGGAAGGACACAATCAGAAAGTGTTTTATTGGGACTTTTAAGTTATTTGAGTAATAAGCATAAACCAGTTATGCTTTTGGAATATTTTTATTAGCTGAGTATTTTATTTTTAGTTACAGTTTTAGCAACTACAGTCTGGTTGGAAAACTGAGTTCATCCGTATCTCTCAGAAATTCAAGAATCCCTCAGTCTCCTATAAATAACAACAGAAGCCTTAAATAGAAGGGGAAACACGCATGATAGTATGTTTTCCTCACTGCATATGTAAATCACATGGTCTCAAATACTTGATATAAAGCAGTGGTTAAAAATAAGGATAGATTGAAAGAAAATACACTGTTGATGGAGGGTAGTGTGAAATGTGGTAACTTCTAAATACTATTTTGCTACTTTGGGAAATACAGCTTTTGTTGTAATATGACTGATGCTATTGTTTTTCTGCTTTTAAACTTCTGCACCTTGTTAGCTCCAGTGGCCTAACGTTAGCGTATGGCAATGAACATAAGTATTAATCATGGAAATGTGTGCTTTTCTAAAATAAAATGTAACTTTGGAGGTGTGTAGAAAGGAATGCTCCATTGAACTTGCATCTTGGGCTATCTTTGTAGGATTTTATGCTAACTAGCACTTAGATTCTACATGTCTCTTTATCATACATCATATGTAAAGTAAACATACATCATGGTGGAGGGGGTGGCAGCCCAGACATTTTAAGTGTGTGGCCTAGGTTTGATTTCCTAGGCTTTGACAACTTCAGACTTTCACTTCTTATTTTTCAGCTACCTCTTCTCGACCACTTTAGATCTTCTTGCCTAAAGAATCCACATGTAAATTTTCTGCACATTTTTTTACTGCTTTCTTTATGAATCATTTGGGTCTATTTTTTTTATATTATTTTTTTATGCTGCACAGTGAAAAAGTGAAAAACAAAATTCAGTTGCAGTTTGTCCAGTCTAGTTGTTGATTTAAAGCAAACAAATACCACAAGCAGTGTGCCTTTTCAAAATCATTGTATCACAGAATCAGCTATGTTGGAGAAGACCTTTAAAATCATCAAGACCAACCATTACCCCAGTACTGCCAAAGTCCACCATTAAACCATGTCCTGAAGTGCCACGTCTATGTGTATTTAAATACCTTCAGGGATGGTGACTCCACTGCTTTCCTGGGCAGCCTGTTCCAATGCTTGACAACCCTTTTGGTGAAGAAATTTTTCCTAATATCTAATCTAAACCTCCCCTGGTGCAGCTTGAGGCCGTTACCTCTTGTCCTGTCATTTGTTGGAGAAAAAAACAGCCACCTCCTTGCTTCATCCTCCTAAAATACAGCCTGTTTTACCTCTGCCTGATTTTGCTTTTGCTGTATTTTTCGCCTTTGGTTCTTAATTACATTTTTTTCAATGCAGACCATTCCTGGGCATGTGAGGCTAAATCCTTAACCCCGGTTTCTGTAGTCAGTACATGATCTTCAGAGGCTTCATACTGCATCATGCAAAGAGGAGACGGCTCTTGAGTGACTGCGTGTTTAAGACTCAATGGTCAGCATGTTACAGAGCTGATCTGACATGAGATAGTGTGAACATGAAAAGGATGGGAAAGTGCTGGTGGCACAGGAGATGCTGGTACCCAGGCTCTGCCTTCCTGTTGTTGGTACCAAGGCGTTAGTTTGTGCATGCAAAACTTGGCCTGAATTGAAGAAGTTGAGATGTGTTTGCTACCAGTTAGTTTTCAGTAATTCAGTGCTTCCTCAAAACTAATCAAGTGTGTAGCCTCTTCTTGAAGGTCGTTTGTCAAGAACAGACATGAGTGCTTGTGAGTGTTAGGCTCTTGACATAATTTATGCAAATACCTTTTTAAAATAAAAATTTGAGAAGCACATCAAGCCCTTCCCCTTTCTATAACGTACTTTGCCAACTGAAACGGGGTAAATGTTGAGAAGCAGATGAGAAAAACTCATAGTTAATGCTTTAATTTGAGTGGTCATTTCTTTGTAAACTAAATGTACCTATTGAGTTGTTCTATTTGTTACTCATTTTCACTAGATAGTAAATATTTATAATTTCAAAGGCTAGGTGTTTGTGGTTGTTCTCTGTAGCTCTCTAATTTCACCCTATAAATATTACTTTGGCATTTCTGCATGCATCTCCTGGTTTTCAATGCATAAGTATATATGGACAACAGGTAGCTTCTGTAGCTGTGTTTGCAATTCTGTAAGAATGGACCTATCTGTGATTGCATTACTTCTATAAACGCGCAACTGTTTAAAGCCATTGAGTCCTTGGAGTCAACTTTTTTAGTTATGTTTTGCTTTTTGACACAAATCTACAACTTATGCTGACATGAGCGTGTGGCTTTGCACATGGTTTTGCAAAATACAGGCCCGCTCTGGAGCCAACACAGCATGGTTAAGGCCAACAGTATTGTCATGGATTTCTTTTCTGTCCTTAGGTCCTTTCTCACAACTTGTGCACAGTGTTAAATGTTCCACATGATCCAGTGGCCTTGGAAGAGCACTTTAGGGATGATGATGAAGGACCAGTTTCCAATCAGGGTTACATGCCTTATCTAAACAAGTTCATCTTGGAAAAGGTAAGTTTTGAATTCTTGTGCTTTGTTTTTTCTTTTATCAGGTTTTGTGTTAGAGTGTCTTTACAATAGACTTCTGCTAAGCATGCTGGTCTGAAAGCACTGGGGGTTGAGTGTGCCTGTGTGATTGCTGGGTACTCTGGCGAGCCTGTGCCTTAAAATGGAAGGGTGTACTGTTCTCTCTTTCTTTTTCCTCTCGTTGGTTTCTGTTTCATGTTACATCTGGTCATTGTCTAAGGTATGTTCATGCAGAACCATGTTCATCTTCATAAACTACCTCAAATTGAATTTATTTGAAAGTATGTTGGAGTTATAGATTATCCCACTTTATACTATGCCTATAGCAGAATATTGTTATAGATTCCTTTGCAAACAGAAAGGGCAAAATAGTTATTCAGAAAGTAATTTAATAGATAAATCCCTTCAAATAATTACAGTGGGTGACACTCCCTATGTCACCCACTGTCAGCTGTCTATTGTGCCTTTTTTTGTGGGATGCTCCAGAAATCCAGCAGTTTCCCCTGCCTCTCCATCTTATTCTATGATAGCTAGTCAGTGGGATTGACAGTTAAAAACCCCCTTATCTTCAACAACTTCTGTTGAGATAATGGCTCTTGTAAACTTGGGGGCCTACCCCAGAAACTCTCAAACTTTGATATTGTGGCTGCAGAGATACATATTTACTTTCTTTTATAATGCTAAGAAGTCCTGAACTTTCATGCTGCTGGAAAGTCCAATGCAGCAATTGCAGATTATGGAAACTCCTTAGCCCTGTTTGCTGATTTTTGCTGCTTGTTTGATCTACATTTAATACTGGTGGAAGTAGTGGGCCACACTCGGAGAGCTGCAGTCGATGGCTCAATGTCCAAGTGGAGACAAGTGATGAGTGATGTTCCTCAGGGATCGGTGTTGAGACTGATCCTATTCAACATCTTTGTCGGTGACATGGACAGTGGATTGAGTGTGCCCTCAGCAAGTTTGCTGATTACACCAAGCTGTGTGGTTCGGTTGTATGCGGGAGGGAGCAATGCCATCCAGAGGGACCTTGACACGCTTGAGAGGTGGGCCAGTGCCAACCTTATGAAGTTCAACAAAGTGAAGTGCAAGGTCCGGCACCTGGGCCAGGGCAGTCCCAAGCACAAATACAGGCTGGGCAGAAACTGGATTGCAAAGAGCCCTGAGAAGAAAGACTTGGGGGTGCTGGGTGACAAGAAGTTCAATGTGACCTGGCAATGTGTGCTTGCAGCTCGGAAAGCCAACCTAGTAAAAGAAGCATGACCAGCTGGTCAAGGGAGGTGATTGTCCCCCTCTACTCCACTCTTGTGAGACCCCACGTGGAGAACTGCATCCAGGTTTGGGGCCCCAGCATAAGAAGGATGTGGACCTGCTGGAGTGAGTCCAGAGGAGGTCCATGAAGATGATCAGAGGGTGGAACACTTTTCCTATGAAGACAGGCTGAGAGAACTGGGCATGTTCAGCCTGGAGAAGAGAAGGCTCTGGGGAAACCTTAGAGCAGCTTCCAGTACTGAAAGCTGGAGAGGGACTTTTTATAAGGGCATGTAGGGATAGGACAAGAGGGAATGGCTTTAAGCTGAAAAAGGGTAGATTTAGGTTAGATACAAGGAAAAAATTAGTCACTATGAGAGTGATGAGGCACTGGAAAAGGTTGCCCTGAGAAGCTGTGGGTGCCCCATCCCTGGCAGTGTTCAAGGTCAGGTTGGACGGGGCTTTGAGCAACCTGGTCTAGTGGAAGGTGTCTCTGGCTGTGGCAGAGGGGTTGGTCCCTTCCAACTCTCAAAACATTTTATGATTCTATGAAAAAATGATACATATAATGCAGTCTGGTAGCCTGGAAACAGTAGAAGCTCCTTATATTTAGCTAAGACTTACCAGCTCCTCTGTCTCTCTAGTCTGTATTTCTCTCATGCTCACTAACAGTGTCCAGTTTTATGTGTGGAAGGTCTTGGCCGTTAATACACGTAAAGCTACCCTTTTAGCATCTTGGTTGTTTGATACTGAAGGATCTTGCTTTGTCCCTAAGAAGTTTATCTAATTTCCACTTCTTGTTGGCTGTCTGAGCTCCTGTAAGATTCAGTGGAGACCAAGCAGTTTTATACGAATTTTTGGAAAAAAGGGTTACTTTATTTTGACCAAAGAATTACAAAGTCTGAACCACCGTGGTTTTGTTGATACTGTTTGTAGGCAGTAACAACCATTAAGTAAAAAAAAAACCAAACAGAAAAACCCACACACAACCAAAAAACCCCCAAAAACCAGAAAATAGAAGGAAGGCTTTTTCAAATATAAACATGCTTTATTGTTAAAGGGTGTTTCTAGGAAGAGTAGTTACAGAAATAAGGAGCAATTGCATTTGAATTACACCTTAATTTGAAAATGAAAGACCTGGCTGCATAAACAAGTTGGTGTGAATTCAGACTGTTTAGATACTCTGGAGCACCTTCTTACCCCACCTTAGAAACAAAGGTCAAGCTACCCTGCTTTCTCGGGAAAGGAAAGAGCATGACTGCCTGTAGTTCCTTGTGTTGTTTTAGTCATCCACTGATCTGGCTTCCCATAACTGTCTGATATACCCATACCGTTAGTTCATTTTAAAAGATGAAAATGTTAAGGAACAGGATTATCTGTAACTTCCTGTTATTTAATCCTGACTAAAAGCTTGTAAATAGTTTAGATATGTACCGTTTAAAAATGGATGAAATTTGTTAGCCTGAAGGCTATCCTTTAGGACTGGAAAAATCTTGATTGCAACGTCTTTTAGAGATGACTTTATATCAGTGCCAAAAGACAAGATACAGTGGAATGGAGTCACTGATTCATAGCATGTCTCCTTTGTTTAAAGAAAACAAGCAAGAAAAGCAAACAAGAAACCCCTTCTTTTATCATTTGCCCAGGGCATAATCTGTTCTTTCGAATGCGGTGATTGCACAACAAATGCTATTAATTTATGCTTGTAAGCAAGGCTACTAAAGAAGGACTGGTGCTTCATACCCCCAAATACAGAGCAAGTTCTCTCAATTTCCAGTCATATGTTTTCTAGTAAATTAATTGATTTGAGCAAGAGCAGTCTGGTCAAGAGAGTGTGGTTTGGTTGGGTTTTTTTTAATCTGAAGATAACTTGCTCTAAAAAATTAGTAAAATATTTAAAGAATTAATCCTTAGATTTCTTTTAAAAAGATATGTAACTGTAACATAGAACTTTATTGAGGACTTCGTAACCTTTTGAAAGAACTTCTGTTGTATTTTTAAACAACAGTTATAGCTTTTTTATATTTTTTTAGTGCTGGTTTACCTGTGTTATCCTGCAATAAAGCCTCTTTATATAGAACCAAGGAATCATCAGGAGAGACACAAGTCAATCGCGTAATGAGGCAGACTGGTTGCAACTAATTTCCTTTATCCAAATAGGGAGTTTCAATAAATAGTTTGAATACTTAGGATTGCCTAATAGATGATTTCTAGTATGGTGCTGCTTATTGCTTAGCAGGTAGATGTATCTAGGATTTTCTTGCATTTGAAACAAAATCTGCTCTTGTTCTGTAAGTGTCCCCTTCAGGAGGGAGCTGTCACTTGCTGATATCATAGAATCATAGAATAGTTAGGGTTGGAAAGGACCTTAAGGTCATCTAGTTCCAACCCCCCTGCCATGGGCAGGAACACCTCGCACTAAACCGTGTCACCCAAGGCTCTGTCCAACCTGGCCTTGACTGTCTTCATAACTTGTTTTACTTGGTTTCATAACCATATTTTAGCATGTTCCATTATTTATAATATAAATTGAAAATATTTCTTTTTCAATGGTGGTGAGATGGTGGTATTTTACAGTATGCCTTAATTATAGCAGGAAAGAGACAAATGGGGGAGGGACATAGTTCTGAACCTCAGGTTATTTCATCTTCCAAACAACTTTGTGAATGTTACTTACACTACCAATGCTTGTTATATTTTTGGAGCTGATCTGGTCACTTAAAATATTAAGCCAAATATTTTCTGTGTTTTCTTATACTTTAGAGTTATTTGGTACAATATCGATAATGGTTTGAAAATTTTCTACTTTTACAGTTTCTTAACTAAACTAGAAGTAGTTTTGCACACAAGATCCAGTATAACTTAGAAACTGAACAAATATTTTTCATTTCTGAACCTATGCTTAGAAATAATCTGTCATAAATCCAGAGAAATTATTTATCCAGAGTAATTATTATGTAGCTACTATGTAGTAGAGTGTTGCCCATCAAGGAAGCCAAAATAGCACAGCCAAGACTTCTGTAGTAGGGAGTCAGCTCTAAAGCAATTTGGGTTTAGTTGCAGGATTTTCACCTTCCTTCCTCTCCCACCTCATACAAATGTACTTGTAGAAGGAAGATACCAGGAATAGTTGGCACTGCTACATGGACTTGCATAGGAAAATTTTTGGTTTTCATGGAATAGAAATATTTAGTTCCATTCCTGATTTCAAATGTCTCTGGAACAACAATTTTGTGATTATATCCTTTATTTAACAGCCAGCCTGATCCTTTAGAAAATGAACCACAGATGTGAATCGGAGTTATTTTGAATTATTTTGGAGAGCTGAGTCTTGGGTGCTCATCTGATTATTGTTCCTGAATAATTCTGAAAGAGTGTCTCTGCTCTGGATGACGCATGGGCCCCACGAAGTCCATTTTGGAAGCAAGTTTGGATTCTGAAAAAAGGACTTGTACGTCTAAAGTGAGACCCCTGGCGCAGTGCAACCTAGTCCCCTGTGGCAGAATGGTCCTGAAACCTCCTGTGTGGCTGCTGCCTAATCCTGGTGGCAGTACCATGCTGTAGGTGACCTGGATTTTGACATGAGCTTCTGAAGTACATAAAGTCTGGCTTTGCTGTTTGAGCAGAAACCATGCACTTTCCTGTACCTGGCCAAGACCTGTGCCTTTCTCTACCTGTGTTCCTGTGGTCATTGATTGCTACCATGCTTTAAAACATCAGCAGCTCATGGAGCAACCCACTGTATTTATATAGCTTAAAGCACTTGCCAGATGGTGGCTGGAGGAAAGGAGATTTCGCACCCCATCGGCATATTCCTTGGGAGTAGCATAACCACTAGGACGTTCCACAGTGGAGCTGCCCATCATTTGAATGGGTGAAGCTGTTTTAGAAAAGAAGTTAAGATTCATTGGGCAGGGTGGGGAGGACAGATAGGAAAAAGCAAAGGCAAGAGGAGCCAAGGGAAGAGGTGCTGGCAGATTGAAGGAAGGAGAAGGAAACATGGCTTCTAGCGCTTGTTCCAGAGGGAATTTGTTTGCTTATCTGGTTTTTATTTAAGACCCATATTTCTTGTACAAACATCTGGTATGCTGAGCTTGTGACTACAGCAGCTATAGCTCCTACAGCTTCCACCTTCTCCAAAGCAGAGCAGCTGGCCTCTTGCACCATCACTTACATTGGTGGCCTGCTCTGCAAACATGCAAAGTCTGTGGCTTTTTTTCATGTCTCACTTTTAGTCCTGTAAACTGTACTGTAGAGTACTGCTTAGAATAGGGTTGGCTTTCTGTTTACTTCTGTCTTCTTCTTTTTCTTTTTTCCTCCACCCACAAAATTTCATCCCCTTCCTTAGCTTGTCTTTGAGTTAGCCACTGTGGCTCGCCCTCCACTATATTTGACTTCTTACCAGACTGGATAGGAGATCGTACAGTTTGCAATGGTATCCTTGAACGATCTGCACCAAGATGCATAGTTTGGCCCATCGTAAGAAAATGTCACTGAACATTTACCACAGGAAGTACAAGAACCTGTTATTTAGACACGTTTTCCAAAATCTCAAGGGACTTCCATTACAGTGCAGAGCATGCCTTTATCAGTTATATATTGGCAAAGAAAGAGCATTGATATCTTAGGGAGATAAATCTCGAACATAAATGAGGGTTTAAAAAGAAAATGGAGGAAATGAAAGCTTTCGTGTATGTAAATAACCCACAGATGGGTACGTTTACAGTTGCTAAGTATGATAAAGAATAACAAAAAAGATAAATTTTTTTATCAAGGTGAATATTTGTAAGTCTGAGAAAAAGAAAAGATTCTAACTGGATCAGCATTTGAGGAAAAAATGTTTTTATGTTTATAAATATCCTCTAAGAGTTACATTTGAGTAACATAAAGTGGAAAAACATGTTAAAGGTCTTTCCCAGCTATTGTTCCAATATGTCTTTTAGCATATCCACATGTAGTTTTGGCTATATTGGTTTCCAGATTCGCTGTATAAAATCTCAGTAACTCAGTGCAATAGAAGAGCATTTGGAAACTTAAGACAGTTATGAAGGTGGTTTGGAAGCGAAACTTAATATGCTAGAGGAAACACAGAATGCAGTATAGCATCCTTCACATGAAGTTAGGCTGTTATTAACTTGACCAGAAATTGGAGTTTGGATGTAGATTTTGCTGGAAGAAATTCGTTAGTTGACCCCATACAGGAAGTCAGACCAGGCTTCTACAGTGCTCTTTTTTGGGCCTTGATGTTTCTTGCAAACTAGAATTTTGTCAGTGCTTTTTGCATGACTTTTTTGTATGCCTGTTAAACTTTGTCTGTCTGTTATTCTGTGTCGTTTGTGCATATTAATTTCTTTTGTTGTTGTTCAATTTCTTCATTTTAGGTTCAAGGAAACTTTGACAAAGTTGAATTCAACAGGATGTGCTGGACTCTCTGTGCTAAAAAGAACCTCTCTAAAAGTCCTTTGCTGATTAGTGATGAAGATGCATTTAAAGTATGGGTTATTTTTAACTTCTTATCGGAGGACAAATACCCTTTAATCATAGTACCTGAGGAGGTAAGAAACAAAAGCTTAAGCTGTTTAACACCAGTTTGCTTCATGTCCCAGTTGAATATGTTGATTTAAGAGAAAGTAATTGTTTTATATTAAACTTTTGTTCCCCTTTTAATAACATAAGGCCTCAGATGCTTTTCTTTGTCTTCCAGGGTGCATATGTAACATTCCCACTGGTTACTTTAGATATTGATGGCTATCTTTGTGTGTCATTTAGACAGCCTAGACTAAATGGGACATGCTTCTTGTCCCCCAGTAAATAGTTTATTTTGCTTCTCGTGGGTACTGACTGGTGATGGGGATGCTAGTTCCTGTGCCAGAATTTGGATCTGTTGAGGTTCTTGCTTCGTTCATGAGTAGTGTAGGTATGTGATTTTTAGTCACTGTGCTTGCTTATATGTGCTTAAGATTTTGTACAGTTGGTACATCAGTGTGATTCTGAAAATAAGTTCTCCCTCTGCTCTCTGTTGCCATGACTTGCAAGATGAGTCTTCAGTCTCATGTCACCCTCCTGATGAAAAGGAGAAGTATGAACTTTTCTGGTGATGTCTATTTCTGATCAAAAATAGCCACCACCTGAACACACTTGCTTGAAATTGTTGAAAGAACAATACCAGAGAGATCTCTCTGTACTCTAAATTCGTGAACAAGTATGGGCAATGCTCAAATAGGTATTTTAACCCTAAAGCAAGATTTTGGTATCTCCACTATTCTCTGCTTCAGGAGGGGTGAGGGAAGAAGCAGGAAGATCAGAACCGTAGGCATAAATAATCTTTTGAAACTGCATACAGAAATCCCAGGGGTTTGCAGTTCAGCACTGGAGTACGGGTTAATAAGTATTTGCAAATTGTTGAACAGTCAGGAATCAAAACAGTCTGATTTGCATGCCACTACGACATAACTGTTGGACTCCAAGCTGTTGTGCCAAACCGTGAAGTACTGATAACTCCCCAATCAAAATAAACTGCTGGGTTTTTCCTTATAACTCACTTTTTAGGAGACTTGCGCTCTTTGCAGTGCTTTGGATTTTGCCAGACTGGTGATGACAGGGCCCCACCTGGTGTGCTGTATTCCCATGAGAAATGGGACAGTCTTTTTCCTTGATAATTCTGTTTTTTATGACAGTTCTGGGAGATGGGCATAATGGTTATAAAAGCTAAGACAGCGTAATTGGTGCCAGATTTGGCTTTGTAAGGTCAGAGCCACTGATAAATGTCAGAACTGGGATTCAGATCTATGTCTCTGGTTTGTCATTGTGTTCCCCACTGCACAGCTGGGCTTATCTAAGGGTAGATATTTCACATCTCCTTATTATTTGCATGGTTAAAAGCTTCGGCCCTACCAGCTCTGGGGTGTTGGCATTGTTCACTTGCTACCCCTCCACTAAGCAAGCCCCCAGATTTGTGCTGCCTTCTGTAGCTGATGCCAGGTAATGGCAATGTGTCTGCTGGCAGATGAGCTGCAGAGTTGGCTCTGAGCCCAAAAGAGGTTTTCCAAATGTCATAGCCGCTTTGTTTTCTCTCCCTCCCATCCTTAATGGCCAGTGTTGACCTGTATGGCTCTCCTATTTGGAGTATTTTTGCAATTCTTAGGGTGGCTCTGTGTCTGCATCTCCTCGATTACAGCAGTGTTTAAATTGCGCAATACTGTTTAAAGAAAGCTTAAAGAGCCTGGCAAAGAAAGGCTGCTCTGTTCTTATCAGATACAGAGCCTGTATTCACTCTAACCTTTTGCCTTAGACCACACAGGTAATGTAATCAGCTGGTGGAGGAATGCTGTCTGTTTGCCTTGGTCTTCCATGGGGTTCTCTGTGCTTCTAGAAAATTCCACATTTACTCATTTGCCCTTTTGCACAAAACTCCAAAAGTAAAAATGCGAAGTCTCGGTTTCGGTCAGTGTTACTTTTTTTCTGTGTGACCATTCATATCTGCCTTTTAAGTTCTTATGTCTGAGGTTTTCTTATGTTAAGTCTAACCTCCAGATTCACCTAGTAAAGGTATTTTTCTTTCCATTTACTTTTTATGCCTCTTGAGTTCAAAATAAAGCTTGATTTTATATTTAGTCCTCATTATTTTATATTGCAGCCTTTCAGTTAATTACAAAAGGACTTGCACGTCATGTATAAACTGAGGGGATTTTTGCACAGCGAAGAACATAGAAGGGTGATGGAAGCATCACTCTTCTGTGATATTTGTGTTTTGGTGAGAGCAATGTAAACCTCTTGTGGGTGACTACAGCTTCTGAGCCAGGGAGCAAGCTTTCCTTCCCTCCCTGTCTGTTGCTCTTACTGTTGGCTGAGAATATTGCAACACACAATTTACTGCAGTTTCTGGCTCAGAGTCGTTTGTGTGAGATCCAGCTGTTTCCCCTCTTTCCTCCCTTCCACCTTGTAGGCTTTTGGGTTTCACAGATTTTGTTTTCCCTTTGTAAGTAACTAGGAAACTTGTCTCATACTTTCGGGTTAGAAGAGTGATCCCTTGAAGATTTTTGCAACCCGTCTTGTGGATGGGAAGATTATAGCAGAGAGAACTTTTTCGGTCTCCAGTGAATGTGTTGATACAACTTCATGTGGCTATGAGGATGCCTTCGCTTGTTCTTTCTTGGAGGAGCTGCTCTTTAAGACCTACTTGGGAGTCTCATTTTCCAGTGGAGCTTGGTGTTTGGTTTGTTGTTTTTTTTTTTAAATAAGTGGTTTCTGCACTCATTTGAACAATTTCATATCTGGAAAGCTCTCCTGCTTGGGTGCAGGAGTGCAGTGCAAACACAGTGAAACTTTATTTAAACTGCACTGACCAAAGATGGGGGCTGCTGTCCTTTGTTCTTGCCTATGTTGTGTACTTTTACACTAGTGCCACTGTGCTAGGCATTTCATTTTAGATGTAATTAGATGGGGCTGTTACCCCCATCTGCAAAGTGTTAAGTGTTGATTCCCTGCCCATGTGTTGAATGGGCAGCAGATTGGGAACAGCTGTAGCTCAACCAGAGAAAGGAAAACAGGCTACAGAGACGTAGGTTTCCTTAGATTCTGGCTGAAGAGAGCAGTTACAAAGAAGGGTTTGAAAGCAATGGAGAGGTGACGCAAGGGCCAGAAGTTGCTTCTTTAGCAGAGACCAGACTGAAAGCCAGACAGCTTCTCACTTGCCTTGGTGGGAGAGATGGCAGGTCTGCACTTGAGGGAAATAAGGTCAGTAAAGTCTCACATGGGGATGAGCTTGGGTTTGGGTGTGCAGTTTTGGGATGTGACTTCAAGGTTGAAAGGATCCATCTGTTATGCAGAGAAATCACAGAGGCACCCATATGTTGGCCTGACCCAGTCTCAAGGAAGGTGTGTTGCCTACCAGTGGCTCGGATCAGGGATGTTGCAGAGAGGCTGCCCTAGTAAGTCCCACTGACTATTACCTACTTCTAGTTGTTCATGTGGGTGCTAGTGATATAGGCAGCTGTAGCCTGGAGAACATTAGGAAGGACTACAGAGCCCTGGGAGAGGTGATTAGGGGCTCTGGAGCTCAGATTGTCTTTTCATCAATTCTCCAGGATAAAGTGGAGGACCTTAAAAAGGCTAGGAGGATTTGGCAGGTTAACAAATGGTTAGAACAGTGGTGCCGTAGTCAGGGGTTTGGGTATTTAGAACATGGGACCCAATTTAGGAGGCCAGGTCTACTGGGGGCTGGTGGAACTGGCCTGACAGCAAAGGGGAAGAGCGGTTTTGGTAGGAGGCTTGCCAGGCTGGTCAAGGAAGCTTTCAACTAGATGTGTTGGGGGAGGGGTGCATCATTCCATCCCAACACACCCAGTCAGTTGCCAGCATCTATAATAAATGCTCGAAGCAATGTAGAGATATTCCAGCCACTCCAGCCAATGAGCCATCTGCATTTGGAGCTCGGCTCAGATGCCTCTGTACTTCTGGAAAGCATGCTAAGGCACAGGAAAAACAAGGTAGTTGGTAACAGCCAGCATGGCTTCACTAAGGGGAAATCCTGCCTGATCAATTTGGTGGCCTTCTATGATGGGGCTAAGGAACTGATGGACAGGGATAGAGCAGCTGATGTCATCTACCTCGACTTGTGCAAAGCGTTTCACACTGTCCCACACGACATCCTTGTCTCTAAATTGGAGAAACATCAATTTGATAGATGGACCACTTGGTGAATAAAGAACTGGCTGGATGGCCGCACGCAAAGAGTTGTGGTCATCAGCTCAATGTCCATTTGGAGACCAGTAACGAGTGGTGTCCCTCAGGGATTGGTGTTGGGACCAATCTTGTTCAATATCTTTGCTGGCGACATGGAGAGAGGGATTGAGTGCACCCTCAGCAAGTTTGCTGATGACACCAAGCTGTGTGGTTCGGTTGATACACTGGAGGGAAGGAA
>JANHGB010050566.1:18717-39180 GCA_026283785.1 Coracopsis vasa | reverse complement strand
CATGGTTTAGTGTGAGGTGTCCCTGCCCATGGCAGGGGGGATGGAACTAGATGATCTTAAGGTCCTTTCCAACCCTAGGTATTCTATGATTCTAAGACAAGTCACAGAGAGACAGGGGCTGGTGCCTATGCAGGGGCACTGGACTCAGCTGGTAATGGCCTCATGCTCCACTGTGGTTACTGGTGGGCAGCTGGAAGCAGCTAGGAGAGTTGGAAAGAAGAGAGATCCATGAATGCTTATTTTGCACAGGTGCTTGTGTCCCAGGGAAATACAAAATGGTATAAAATCTGAAAGTCTCCCTCCTCTTTCAGGTGATGAGCCCTGATATGTGCAGAGTAAATTACTTCTGTGAACTGCGTAAATGGGATATCCGCAGAGAGGTTCAGATGGACTGGAGGAAAACAATGCTGTATTTGTTTGGTTTAATTAAAATTAGTGCTGTTGGACAACTTTCAGAATTAATACAATTCTCAGCTAACAACAGATCTGTCTCCTGGTGCAGTGGGCAGAGCTTTACCAAGCAGCTATACTGCTAATGCATCTGGAAAGCAGGGGGCTGGGTGGGAGCACCTTTCGATCCTCACAACTGATCTTTTCCATTAGATCATCTGAGATGCAGACATCCCAGATGTGTGTGTTTCCTTCACCTCTTACAGGCATTATCTGTTCCACCAGAAGGATAAAACAAAAGGAAGAAAGATGGAGAGAACTGTAGCCATAAGAGGAGGAATATTTCTAGTGTCATGAGCTTTCCTGACAACTCACCTCTTAGTTATTCCAGGCTCATTTGTGTGCCTTGGTATTGTTTAACCAGGTATCTTGTGTTTTATAAAAAGGTTTTCAAGCATTTTCCCTTTCTTATTCCTGGACATGTGACTGCAGCCTTGGGAATGCTTTATCACCTGAAAGCTGTGATATGTGGTTAGCTGTGTTTCTGAGCCATCCTTAATGGTGAAACTCACAGATATGTACACTGCAAGCTGCACACTCTTTGTGTGTTGTAACCTAGTGTTCGCATAACTTGTTTTAGATAAGCCAAGTGTATTTGTTGTTTCTGCTTTTTAAGCATGCCTTCTTGAAAAAAGGAGACTTGCACAGTAATTTTTCACTTGTCCTGTATCCTTCAACTGTTTTAATACATGTCATTTCTAATCCTCCTAGTTAGGACAGAAGAGAGTCCAAAATGTGTGAGGCTTTCTGTGTATTTGAAAATGAGAAGATGTTTTGTAGACTGAGGAGGTGAAAGTCTGAAGCTGTCCCATGGTGATTGTTTTGGTGGCATTTCTTGCAGAAAAAGGTTTGTTGTGGCCATCTTTGCTTCCTTGTTCTGCATTCCATTATCAGAAACTGATACAGTGAATGAAACACTGGGAATTGAAGCTTGGCTGTTCAGAAAAAATCAAACCTGATACAACTAAGATGAAAGCTCCTTGTGTGGGGTTTTAATTGATCCATGATCTGTACAAGTTCATGATGACGGTTAGAAAGATTTTCGTCACGGCTTGCATCAGTTCTTCCCATTTCACTATTCTTTTACTCAATTGATGCAAAAAATACGACAGTTTTGAGCTTATGCAACAGGTTGGTTTTATGATTTACATGTTACAAAGTTTTTTGAATTGAACTTTATTGCGCTATTTAATGCTAATGTAACTTTAAAAAAAAAGGTAATGGTTTACAGTGGATAAGGAACATAGTTTTTCTGGTGGAAAGGAAGAAACAAATTTTAACTTTAAAGTGATGTTCTGATGGGATGAAAAGAAGGAATTGATGATGGCTGTGAAAGGGGATATGACTGCTTTTATGTCTCTTGCCCAGTAACGTATGTTTCCACAGAATTCTGTGCAATGTGAATAGACTTTTTACATCTGCTCTGTTAATATCACAAACCTTATTTAAATAGTATGAGCTATTATAGAATAGTTCATATAGACAAGAATGGCCTTGTCTGCCATACTTTTTGGGGCATGAAGTCCTCCTTGATGTTATTTTTCTTTTTTTCATCTTCCAAGAGACCCACTTGTATATCAGAGAAATATGTGAAATATCTATAATACTTCATTCCACATGGAGGGTAGTGCCAGGAATACCTGGAAAAGAGCAACAAATGGGTGTTGAAACAGGAAAATAAAGTGTCTTCTGAAAGAAGATTCCAAACAGACTGCATAGCTCATGTTAAAGAGCTGCTGTTCTTTATATAATTTTTGTTTTCTTTTGGCAAAATTCTGGCTGAAAAGCTTCTGTTGATTTGAGATGGAAGCTGTTTGTCATACTGTGAAACCAGTTGGTCCATGCTGGTGTGTGTAGTGTTAGCAATACCCTGTGTTTTTATGTCTGTATCCAAAAGTCAGGTCCAGTCAGAATAGCAGCAAATGTTGCTTCATGCTTGCTTTTTGACACTCTACTTTTTAACCACGAAAATAGGTTGCGTTTGAGTCAGTAGACTGAATTGGTCAGTTATTTGCTGAGTTGACATGTCTCTTTGGGGAGGAGGGGAAACGTTTGCTCTCTGAAGTTCCTCATTTGAGCACATAATAAATGGTCTCTTATTTGCTTCCACATTGATCCAACTTATTTCTTTATATTTACTTCGCACTTTTTTCCACATTTATACCCCACTGCAACACTCGCTGTTGCTATTGAGCAGATAATATTAGATGATTCTTATCTGGGGACTTAGGTTAGTCATGTAGTTACCTGAATGCAAGATAAAAAGCTTGATTGAGTTTTTTGTTTGTTTTTTTTTTGGTTCTTGTTTGTTTGTTTGTTTGTGGGTTTTTTGTTGGTTTTTTGGTTTTTTTAGAAATGAAGTTGTAATATGCACAGGTCTTTTTCATTTAAGAAGAGTTAATGTATTTTAAAAGAATGAGGTATTTTATGTACTTTAATGGGATTATAGGATATTCGTGGTCATATTAGTGACTTGGTAAATGTTTAAATCTGTTCTAATAATCAAAATAAGGTGAAATGTGTACAGATGACATGAAAGGATATATTGGCACATTTTTAGTGCATTACATGATAACGTGTACTAGCCAAGAGTTTTGCATTGCTTCTTCTCCAGACCATTTGTTTAAGCTGTGGCTTAAGAAAAAAAGTGAAAAAGTCTAATTGGGTATGATTTCTTGTGTGTGTCCCTTTATCTGCAAGTGAGTCCTAGTGCTTCGAGATAATTAAGGAATTCGAGAGCTGCATGCCTCGAGCAGTGTAACAGGTTGTGAAATCTTGGAACAATATATTTTAAAGTTGAAGTTAATTAAGTTTTAATTACTTCTTTTTTTTTAAATTACTGTTTAGAATTCAGGCTGTTATATTATCTACCTAATTAAGCCTCAGTACTTTTAGCTTTCCTTTCAGCTAAAGTATGGGATCATAGTTCAGAACTAATGCTGTTCACAGGGACTGAGCTGAGTGGCAGAACATGTTTTGAATGTGGGGAAAAAAGTTACTTCTGCATTGATGCCAGAGCTTGTTTCAGCTCGTCAAATCCAGGTTTTAGGAGGTTTGCTTTGAAACAAGTTCACAGTGCTCCTGTTCTTGCATGCTGGGAAGGACTTTTTTTGGATGTTGGTTTTGTGGTTTTTTTCCTGTAATACTTGTCTGGAGTAGGAAGTAAGCTGCTTCCTGCCCCTAACTGAATGCTGAAGATTTATTGTAATTGGTGCTCAAAAGCCTTAGATTAGTTTTTTGACTTAGGATGTTGGAAAGTGAAAATCAGCAAAGCACATTTTAAAGATTTTGGGGTTTTTTTAAAGGAATTTGTTACTTAAAATCTAGTAGAAGTTCCATGTTGTTTGCTTGGAAAGGCATGCTGAAATTTCCTTGCTCTCATGTGATTATATTAACATCAGTAATTCAGAGCTGTGTGTGGAACCAGTGCAAAGCATTGTTTTATGACTTGTGTTGAAGAGTCTGGATGTGGCAAGCAGAGCCCTGGCACTGTGAGGAGGAGGCCTGGATGTGCAGCCTGCATGGAGAGGATGAAGCGGGTGTGCAGGTGTGTTGTATGTAGGGATGCTTTCCTCAGGTGGCAGGCACTGAGCTGAAAGTCATCTCTGCTGATCACCAAAAACCTTGTACCCTCTCTCAGTTAGCACTTGTGTACAGATTGAATGCTGCTTTTGCAGAGGTCTCTGTTCATGTCTTTGCTATTAAGAACTGAATGAGGAGCAACTGTGCCAGTATTTTACCACCCTCATTGTAAAGAATTTTTTCGTCCTATCCAGCCTTGAATCTCTCCTCTTTTAGTTTAAAACCATCACCCCCTGTCCTATCACAGCAGCCCCTGGTAAAAAGTCTTTTCCCATCTTTCTTATAGGCCCCTTTTAAGAACTGAAAGGCTGCAACAAGGTCTCCGTGGAGTCTTCTCCCGGCAGAAGACCGCAACTCCTTCAGTCTGTCTGTCACCTCCCTCTGCGACTCCCTCACCTGATGGAGAGGTGCTCCACCCCTCTGATCATTTTTGTGGCCCTCCTCTGGACCCTCTTCAGCAGGTCTATGGCTTTTCCTGTGCTGAGGACTCTAGAGCTGGATGCAGTACTTCAAGTAGGGTCTCACCAGAGCAGAGTAGAGGGGCAGAATCACCTCCCTTGTCCTGCTGGCCACACTCCTTTGGTTGCAGCCCAAGATATAATTGGTTTTCTGGGCTGCAAGTGCACATTGCCAGCTCATGTCCAGTCTTTCATCCACCAATACCCCCAAGTCCTTCTCCTCAGAGATACTCTCAAGCCCTTCATCCCCCATCCTAACTTGATACTGGGGGTTGCCCTGCCCTAGGTGCAGGACCCTCCACTTGGCCCCATTGATCCTTACGAGGTTCACATGGGCCCATCTCTTGAGCATATCCAAGTCCCTGTGAATGGCATCCCATCCCTCAGGTGTGTTAACTGCACCACTCAGCTTCATGTCATCTGCAGACTTGCTGATGGTGCACTCACTCCCACTGTCCATGTCGTTGATGAAGATATTAAACAGTAGTGGTCCCAGTATGGACCCCTGAGGGATGCCACTGGTCACTGGTGTCCATCCAGACCCTGAACCATTGACCACTACTGTCTGGATGCAGCCATCCAGCTAATCCCTCATCCACCACAGTCCACCCATCAAATCCATATCTCTCTAGTTTAGAGAGAAGGATGTTGTGGGGGGCTGTGTCAAAGGCTTTACAGAAGTCCAGATAGACAATATCCGTAGCCCGCCCTTTGTCCATCGATGTAGTAACTCCATCATAGAAGGCCACTAGGTTGGTCAGGCAGGACTTGCCTTTGATGAAGCCTTGCTGGCTGTTTCAAATCACCTCCTTGTCCTCTCTGTGCCCCAGAATAGCTCTAAAAGGATCTGTTCCATGATCTTCCGAGACACAGAGTTGAGGCTGAGTTTGGTAGTTCCCAGGGTCCTCCTTTCCATCCTTTTTAAAAATGGGTATGATATTGCCCTTTTTCCAGTCACCAGGGACCTTTCCTGACTGCCATGACTTCTCAAATACCATGCAGAGTGGCTTGGCAACTGCCTCAGCCAGTTCCCTCAGGACTCTGGGATGGATCTCATCAGGTCCCATAGACTTATGTATGTTCAGGTTCCTCAAATGGTCATGAACCTGATCTTCACTTACAGTGGGAGGGACTTTGCTTCCCCCAGTTCCCACCTTGCAGTTCATGTGCACTTGCCGTTCATTTAGCGGAGCAGGAACTTTCCTCTAGACAGTGCAGCAGCTTTCAGTAGCTTCTCCATTTTACTGTAGCATTAGTCCATGTGATACTAGAGTAGGGGCTCTGTGTCTAAGAACATTTATTGAGCTGAAACAGTAAGAAAAGCTGCCCTATCTGCAGGGTGATTTTGGTAATTTTCTGCTTTGACAGATGAGTGTGTTCTGCTACACACTTGTGTATTTCTTGATCACAGGTATGAGGGAAAGAGGTTTACAGCTGTACTAGTTGCAAGATAGAGAAGCAGCAGCCACAAAATTAGCATGCATGCGGCATCAAAACCTTGAGACCTTGGAGTCCTTATGGTGAAATCTGTGGGGAAAAAACACTTCTTTCTTTGTAATCCCAAATCTCTCAGTCAGAGACTGCTGGGTGCTCAAAAGCCTGTTAGGCCAGCTGAAAGGTGACTCTGAGCTGTAGCTGGAAAATCAATTTGTTCTGTGGTCGGATCATCTTTCTCTCAGCCAGAGTTTTTCTTACTTGTAGGAGAAATTTCATTGTGTTTTCAAGCAGTGCTGAGGAACAGAGGTGAACCAGCATTGGTGATTAGAAAAAAGAAGTCCTAGAAGTCATTTGGTTTCCACCACTTTTCAATGAGTTCATGTTGTACAGCTTAGTCATTTTTGATAACAGGATTCACATTCCCGAGTCACTTGGTGTTTCCAAACCACACCTAAAATAGGTAAACTGAAAGTGGAGCAGACCGACCTGAAGGACTGACCTTCAGAAAAGCAGCACTTGAGGAAACCTTTGTTACTTCCACGTGCACAGGAAGAACCTGAAAGGCTTGTGTTGCTTTCCCTCTGCATGTCTGTGCGCCAGGCACCGTGCATTTCCCTCCCTGTGGCATCCCTCATGCCTGTACAGAAGCAGGGCAGCTGGGATGAGCCCTCACTGGGGTTTTGTGGACTGACTTCCCAGAAGTGGCTCAGTGCTGCCTTGTGACTGGAGAGAAAGGCCAGCCCTTGGTGGAGCTGGTGCTCCCCTGTCCCTGCGGTGGGCTGGTGCAGGGTTACTGAGCACCCTCTCCCCAGGCTTCCTCCGTAGGGAGGGCACAGGTGGCTTTGCTGGCTGCTGAAGGTCGTGAAGTGGAGAAACACAGTGTGAGCCATTACCCAAGATGGCAGGTGGCCACATCAGCTTGGTCTGTCTTCAAAAACAGGTTAAATGCTCTAATTGGTGTGCTCTGACTTCAGTCCTATAAAATTAGAAGGCTGGCTTTTATTTTGTTGTGTAGAGGTTTTTGTAGGAAGGCTCTCACCAATTATTTTGTTAAAGAGCCATTAAAAGCATTTTACATGTGCTCAAAGCTGTAGATGGGCTTAGTTTAAAATATTGGGAACTAGTTTAAAGAGTGAACAGTGATGAGTTTAAAACAACATTAAAAAAACCCAGACAAAAGAAGAAACCCAGCCTTCTTTCCCTCTTTTCCGTTCTTGTGTTTATTTTGACTAGTGTTATTACCCTGTGTATGGTAATGTTTACAGAATGATAAAAGATGAAAGGAAAAGGAGATTTCATTTTGGAAACAATAAAAGTGGACGTGAAAAATTTGTCCTTTTCCTTTTCTTGATGCAATCTGCCAAGATTGTGTCCAGTGATGGAGTGCTTGAGAGCTAGAAAAGAGGGGTCAGGTGAAGGCTAAGATAGATGATCATACCTTGGTAGTTTTTCATTTCACTTATTGTCCAAACTGCCGTCTTTTGTTACATTTTCTAATTTGTTTGGTTTTTATCTCACCAGAGTACTTTTTGGAACTTCTTGCTTTTTCACACTTCAGCCATGGCTCCAAACTGTATTTCGGAAGCTGTTGCAGAAAAGGTCCCATGTGTTCTGTAGGAATCTAAAACGTTAATAAAAGAGGCCAACAGGTTCAATTCTTTGTTTCTTTACAATGAAGAGAGTAGCTGTAGGAAGGGCTTGGCAGTCAAAAGTTCAACTGAGACAGGAGCCTAAACTCTTTGCTAACTAAACCACCTACGCCTTAGGAGCCTACATGTGAATGCAGGAATCCAGCTGTAATCATAGTCTAGGGAAACTTAGCTTACACCTCTGAAACACTTGATTTCCATTCCTGCTAAAAATTATTGATTTCTGTTTGTGTTTCTGTACAGATTGAATATTTACTTAAAAAACTCACTGAAGCAATGGGAGCAGGCTGGCAGCAGGAGCAGTTTGACCATTACAAGATTGCTCTCAACACCAGTCGAGAAGGTCTTTCTGCATGGGAGCTGATAGATCTCATTGGCAGCGGGCAGTTTAGTAAAGGAATGGACCGGCAGACGGTGTCCATGGCAATCAATGAAGTCTTTAATGAGCTCATATTAGATGTACTCAAACAGGTAAGAATCACAGAGAAATAATGCTTTGGAGTAGAAAAATTTATTGCATAATTAGAAAATGTTCAGCTTGTACTGAAATTTCTTTACCTGATGGATAATGAGCAGGGGAAATGAGGTAAATGTCATAAGGGTTCTTTAATCTGAGCTTATTTTTATAAAAGAGAAGTTGTGCTACTGTTCAGATTGCTGTAATTGTTGCACTGTTACGATTGAGTTGCTTGTTGGGAGAGTGTTTTTAAAAGACATGTGCTCTGACTTGAAACACGACCTTTTTATACTAGTATGAACTGCTTGTTAGCTGACAGAATAGCTGCAACACATTGTCAGTTCTTAGACTGAAGAGTTGTCACCAGTTTTAGAAGATACTGGGTTTTAGTTACTGGTTTAGTTACACTGTAGCCAATAAACATTGTGCTGATGACAGGGTCTATATGCAAACAAGGTCTTCTGGACAGAAGTATTGCTCCAGCTGAAAGGTCTGCTTCTAAGTTGTATCACTTCAAACTGGGCAAAAAGGTATAGAAGAGTTCGAGAGCTCCCTCTCCTCGTGTTCTGCTTAGCAGGCTATGTGACTGACAGCTTATCCATTCTTAAACACGAGAAGTCATTCTGGCCTTCATATTCTTATCAAACATCTGTCAATCATCAGTTTCTTTGGATTCCAGTGGCTGGATTATCAGTTTAGGAATGGCTTTTAAAACTGCATTTCGTTAATGGAAACTTTTAACTGTCACAGCAGAGGTTACCTAGAGAACTCTTTAAAATTGACTTTTGCCTGACAGAGGATTTTTTTCATCTTTGATTTCTTGGATTCTTGGTGAGGAGAGAATCAAAGGTTTTCTTGGCAAGCTTTCCTAAGCTGTTCTGAAGAAAGCGTCAGAAAGTCTTGGCACAGGAAATTCTCTCAGAATATCCACAGAACAATGCAAAAGTCTATTTTTGTTAACTGCTGGTTGCCTGTAAGAGGTGAGGGCTGGGGACACATAGTCAGTTGAGGGCAAAATGAAGTCATTCTGGTGTTTAATACCATGAAAATAAAATAACCAGTGTCAGGTCAGTCCTTCCACTTGAGGCTTGTGAGGAAATCAGATTTCTTTTCAGTTTTGATACTGCATTGTGGCTGTCTCTTCATCCCCCTATCCTCCTTTTTTTTGCTGTCCCCTTCCTTTCCTCTCTCGGTGGCTGTGCCTCTTTCCCAAGGATGTCTGAGTGTCTTTGAATAGTTCCTTGACACATAAAAATAGTTTGTGTCAAGATTTGGCCCAACATCTCCTGGACAGTCACTAGCCTAATGGAAGATGGAGTTCTCTGTGTGACTTACAGGCGTCTGGTTAAAGTCTATGATTACTTCAAGGTATTAATGAATGACATGTTGTAGTCAAGTGTCATACTACCCTTTTTATTGTATACTTATCCTGGATCTCTGAGGCCTATAGAGAGTAGCAGTGATAGTTACATTTGTGATACTACTTTTCTGAAAGAGGTGTCCTGTCACATGATGGTGTGAAAAGATCCCCAGGGGTTGTCAGTGGGCTCTTGCAAGATGAGAAGCTGCTGATGCACTGAAATAATAGGTAAAGATTTTGCAGCAGTTTGAGGGGAAAATACCGGTCTGAGTTGGCTTTGAAAGCAAATTCAGTGTGTCGAAGGGTGGGGTGGGGGAAGCACCTGGTTATGACCTATACTGAAAGCATGAAAGATTGAAGCTGTGGGAGTCCTTCATGTGCCCTTGTGACCACCCAGACCTCAGACCCAAGTGCGGAGGTGGCAGACTAAGCTGTTTCTCTGCACATTCCTGCTTTGGAGCAGGGGGTGGGATGACACAGGGGAATAGGCACGGCCGTGGTTCTGGCCACGTTTAACTGGCTAGAAGAGCATAGATAAGCTGTATGTGTAGAGGATGTTTCTTTTTTTGTGTAGTGTTTTAAGCAAAAGAGCTGCTCCAACTGTCCTAACTTTTAATTTCCCTCAGACCTCTACAGAAAGACACTTTTGACTTGAATATGTCACAGCACATTTATTCATTGTCTTGTGTCAAAAATTGCTGTAGCTAAAAGCCATTACAGAAAAATGTTCCTTGGTCTCCTTTCCAACTTCTTTCATCCTCGTAATCTGGAATACTTGGAGTACAGTGCTTTCTGTACGGCTTGTTCGTAGCTATGTTGATGTAGGTGTTTCAGTTTCATCTGTGATTTGACTTTTTTCTGAAGTTAGAAGCCCGTCATAAGTATGTAAATAGTCGGAAATTATGGTTTCAGAAAAGGCAGACATAGCAGAAATACTGGCAGAACTCTAGATTAAAAACTGACTGGGTCACAGCAGTGCCCCGGATAAGATCACTAAAAATGCCTGAAAGAATGACCAAATATTACATCATTCTCCGTGCATCCGTTTCCGTGAGAGAGTGTTTGAATCTCCGTAGCAACACCAGGTAACGTGTAACAGGGTTACTAGTGTAACTGCACTTAGTATTGCTGCTTTTGTTTTAGGTATGTTAATGCTCAATAGAGGCCAACTAGGATGATTTGATCATAATACCAGCCTATTTATTGTCATTACAGAAGATTTTCATTTTTATTCTTTTATTCATACATAAAGCTCAGTGGCAAAGTATGGGCTTATCTTCTTTCAAAATAGTTTTGTTAAGGCTTGCAAGTGGGTTATATTTCAAAGAAAATAAAATACTGTGAGTGAAAACTTGGTGTTGTTTAAATCAAGGTACAACTCTGTTCCTTTAAAGTCTGGGCACCCCCAGTCTTCCCATATCCCATCCAAAAAAGATGCCAGGAGTATGGTTCTGTTACCAGTTTCTCTAACATACTCATTGAAGTATCCCGTATGGAATTGTTTCTTTAGTGGGGTGCAGCTAAATAGGTATGTTGGCAGGGTAGAGCCACTCCCAGGGCAGAGGTGTTCCTGCTTCGTCCCTGGGAGTATCCCATAACAGGCTGGATTTACAGTTTGTAGATGCAGGCCCACATCTGTCACTGGTGTGTGCATCCACATAGAACTGATTTCTAGTAACAGCTGTCATTAAAGTATTACAGGTGAGTCTTAGCAATGACAAATGTCATAGAATCATAGAATGGTTTGGATTGGAAGGGACCTTCAAGGTTATCTGGTTCCAACCCCGTTCCAACCTCCCTGGTGCAGGCAGGAACACCTTCCACTAGACCAGGTTGCTCCAAGCCCCGTAAATCTGACCTTGAACATGTCTCTGCTTGACTGAAGAAAACTAAATATTAAAGCTCATCAAAGAGGACATCACTGTCCTCACTGGCTAATTTAATGGAGGATTATGTGCTTTAAAGTTACGGAGAAAGGATGAATTGTGTCTTTGACTTCAGAGTTAACTCCAGTGTGTATTTGGTGGTGGGAATACAAAAGTGTCAGCTTTATGATTTTAACAGACATTGCCAAGAGAATTAAGTTACTTAGGGGAAATAAGGAAATTTTGATTCAAGTATTTATCAGTGTTGAAGTTAATAGCCAGGAGTGGATTCACTATTTTAAAATCATGTCTGAAAGACAGAAATGGAAAAGAAACTATTTCAAGGTAGAAAAATGGTGTGCTGACATTCCTGCCTTTCTCACGTGCATTTTTGTTGCTTTTGTTTTCTCATTCCTGTACTTCTGAAAGTTGGTTGCTGTAATAAGAGGTGCTGGATCCTTCACATGCAGTGTGCACTCCTGAAGGCTACTTAAGGTTAACTCTGGCTAACAAAGAAAATTTGAAAGTAATCATTAGCTTCTTTAAGATTTCAGGGAAATGGCTGTATGGATGTGCTGATTCTGCCCAGTGGACTCTTGTCTTTTTCTGTTGCTCCACAGCAATGGTACTCCAATTAAAAGCACATATTTGTGGGCTGATAGGATCTCACCGTTAGGTTAGAACAGGTTCCTACAATATAAGAACCAAATAACTTGGGCAAGGACACCCAGGAGTTGCTACGGTAGCAGTGGACACACCACCTCCCAGTTCATTCATCCATCTTCAGCGTCAAAAAGGATCATAATAATGACTTGATAATAGCATAATAATAACAATTGTTCAGTTCTTCAGGTAACCCAGTTACTTAAAATCTGGACAGAAGAACAGTGAGTAGTTTCTCATGGGCTAAACAATTAGCAGTGTGCCTGTACTAGGAATGGAAGTGTATAGGTGAAGTGTTTAGGGTCTTGAGCTGACTTTTCTGTGTGCTTTATTGGACCTTTAAGCCATAGAAACAAAAGACCAGGCAGTTCAACAGAGGCCAGGCATTTCAGCTGATCTCTTGCTTTTTACAGGGCTACATGCTGAAAAAAGGTCACAAAAGGAAAAATTGGATGGAACGATGGTTTGTGCTAAAACCCAATATTATTTCCTACTATGTAAGTGAAGATTTGAAGGACAAGAAGGGAGACATCATCCTGGATGGCAACTGTTGTGTAGAGGTAAAAAAGGACCAAACAACAAACTGTGATAAGAATGAATCCTTTTTGTGTGTGGGGGTCGACTTCTGATATCGTTCATTAGCACAGCTTTTGTTACTTCATTTAAGAAAACCCAGTTCATAAATACACTTAATGAAGGTTCTTAGTGCTGTTATTTGTGGCTCTGTAACAAATAACTGCATATGTATATGCATACTTGACAACATAACTTAGATTTCAGTGTTTGCAGGGCTAATCCGTTTGCTACCCATTCTAGGCTTTGCCTGACAAAGATGGAAAGAAATGCCTTTTTCTCATAAAATGTCTTGATAAAAGCTTTGAGATCAGTGCCTCTGATAAAAAGAAGAAGCAGGAGTGGATTCAAGGTGAGGCTTCAAAAATCTTAGTTATGTGAAAGTTAAGGTAAGCTGAAGTCTTGAAGCTGTGCTTTACTCAGATTTGAAATTCTTGGTCTGGTGAGTTTTGATGTCTCAGTTTTGGGCACATGGAAAGAATCTTTAAGGAGCCTGAGATTTAGGAAGAGCTAAGGATATGTGTAAAGGGACTCTCTGTCATTTAGGTGCCTGAATTTAGGCACCTTAATTTAGGCAGCCATAACCAAAGTCAAATGGATAGTTATTGTTGTTTGCTTTTTCCTTATTGGCTGTACTTCTAGGGATGGGGAAGGGGAAATACATTGTAAATTGTTGCTTTTGGGAAGAAGGGGAAAGCTTGTTCATTTCAGCATTGTAAAATACTAGCCTTGCTTTTACAGTTTTGCTTGGGGTAGTATGGTTTGGCGAGCTGAGGATACAGCTGGGCATTAGGGCTTTCTTATGTATTCCCACAGTGAAATTGACACCTTCTGTAACACCTTCCCACATATGTGCCAAATGACGGTTAAATGCATCTTTCGCAGAGTAAGGTAGAAGTCCTTGCAAAGCCAGTGTTGCCACTGCCATTGAAGTATGTGCAGCATTTATATATTTAGAGCTGTGTGCTTTCATTTGCACTTCCCTCCTTACCTAAAGCATGTGTTTAATTGCACCAGTCAGATGTATGGCAAATGATTGCTTAGTTCCAAGAGGAGATACGTTTTCACAGTTGCAGCAGGTGAATAAAATATCAAATTCATCTGCCAGTCCTCAGCTTTACTCCCTGAATATTTCCTCATTGAATGTAACGGAATGAGAGCCAGCCGGCTTACTGGGAGAAGGTTTTCCCTTGGAGTATCAGTAAGAATAAAGGATTTGAGGTTGGTCCAAGGGAAGTGACGCATATGTTGGATAACATGTTACTAACTCATTAGAGTTGCTGAATCTAGGTAGTAGGAAATCTTGAAGTGTTGGGGTTTTTGGTTGTTTCATTTGTTTTTTGTTTTTAGTTTGGTTTTTTTTTTTTTTTTTTTTTTACACCTAGGTGTACAAGTGGCTTGTACCTCCATGGCCCGTTAGAAATCAATATTGGAATTGCCATGATGCATTGGAATTGCGAGACCTTATCCTTGCAGCACACAGCCAATACTGAAAGCTGTGTGTCTGTCACTTTTGGTTTGTGTTGATAGCTAGCCCGATGAGAGTTAGGAGAACTGACAACAGTTATTTCTGATTTAAAAGTACATTAAGAAAAACCCCAAAATAACAAATAACACACTACCACAAGTATTTATTCATTAAAGCTATCCTGAAAGTGTAGCATTTCCCTTCACTGGTGTTCTGTTTCTCTCCCTTTGTCTGGCATGCTCCTTTCCAGCCATACAGACCACTGTAAACCTTCTGAGAGTGGGGAGCCCTCCACCCCACAAAGAAGCACGCCAGAAACGAAAAGAGTTGCGCCAGAAGCTGTTAGCTGAGCATGAAGAGCTGGAGCGGCAGATGAAAGAGCTGCAAACGGCCAACGAGAACAAACAGAAGGAACTGGAGACTGTGCGAAAGGTGGGAGTGGGAGCTGCTGACCTTCAAACTTTAAGCTTGATCTCTGTGGTTGAGCTGGGCTTCTTGAAGTATAATTAGGCACCTATTTCCTGTTCAGGTGTTCATGAGTGAACACCTCCAGAGGCGTGTTACTGAGCTTGTGTAAGCATCAGCGCTTTGAGCATGTAGATCTGCTGGTTGAGCTGCAGTAAAGCCTTCAACACTGACCACAGCAGGTTGTAAGCACTGTTAGCAGGCTCAGGGTAAATCATGTGGCCCAGCCCTGCCCCCTGTACTTATGGGGGTGTTGTGAAGCTAGTGTAGAAGAAAGCCCTGGCTGTGTGGCTGGTGTCTGGGGACTAGAGAATCTAGTGTTTTCAGTTACTTGTGGGGGTTTTGTTTATCTTTTTTGTGTCACATGTCTGTCAAACCTGGGGCAGTACATTAAGATTTTCTTAGATATTTTTCCAAGTTACACTATGTGAATTGTATGTGTGGGGAGCTGTTCTTTTCACACCGTAGCTGTTTTCAGAGATAGAAATTTAATTTACAAAGATCCCAAAGGTGCAAAGTGATTTTGTGAGTTGTACAGGTGTAATTTTATTAGAGCAGTTTGTAAAAGATTTACAGAGCTGAGACACATAGTAACCATTTATAAACTGTTTAAATGTGTGTTCCTTGTAAGTGCTGGATTGACTTCCGAAAGCCTGAGAATTGGACTAGAAATCTCTGAGTATGAGCAGTAGACTTGCTGAATGGATTATTTTCCTTGTAGACGGCATTTTAGTCTTAACGACTGGCAGGAGACACCGAGGTGCCATTACTGTGGCTGCACACTCTTAACAGTAGATAGAACATGCTTATGGATCTTTGGCATTATCTCTGCAATAGTTCTCCACAGAGACTTGATCAGTATCCAGATACACTTTCTATCTTTTCTTTTTAAAGGCTTGCAGGAAGAGTTACTATGGCTTCTACTGCTATGATACCTTTTAATGAGGAGTGTGCCTTGGAAATAGCCTAGATCACCGTCAAATGCCTCCCTCGCCACTGCTGCCTAGCATTTCAGCTGCTGAGTCCCTGTTGCTAGAGCAGTCCAGGTCTTTGTTCTGTGCTTGGTCTACGGAGTGTTTCATTCACTGCCTTCCTAAACTGATTTGGTTTTTTTGCATTCCTATTTAAGACAAGTGTGCATCATTGCCCAAGTTTTTCATGAATAAAACACACTAATTTTAGCCCTCAATTAGAAGAAGCTTTAATCTTTGCAGTGGGGGGAAGCTATAAATATTGTGAGAACATGTTAGAGCTGCTGAGTCTAGAAAGCAAATAAAGTAATCCAAAATGTATCTTTTAAAAAGTCTTGTCATTAAGACACAATTTGTGGTGAAGACAAATTTATCTTTTTTTCAGTTAACTTAGCACTGACACCACTGATGTGGGTATTGCTCTGTTCGCCTTAAATGGAGTCTGACAGTGGAAAAACATTTTTAAATTTAATTTGATCACCTGTATTCTAATGTGTTTAAAATTCGAAATGTAAAATATGCTTTAAAGGATAACCTGTGTTACCTGCAAGTTGCTGGTAAGTAATATACCTGTTAACAGAAATCATAGGGCTGCATTTCTGTGTTGAGTTTACTTTATGGAGAAAAAGGGGGGAAGATAATATAAGAGCAACACCAAAGGAGCAGGGGGATGTTGACAGGCTCCAGGGAATGTTGTAGAAATCACAGTGGGTAAACTGAAGAGAGTTGGGACAAGAAGCATCTTTTGAAGTGGGATGGATTAAAATGGTTTCTCAAGGGAAGTAGCTTAGTCTCTGACATGAACTACTGCACTTCGACTAAGTGAAATCAGTGGGGGTACTGTGTTGGAGAGACTTAGTGTTTGACTAGTTGGAAAAATGTTCTTCAAGTAAAAGGCTTTGTGAATGGTTCAGGAAACTGAATTGTTCTGAAAAACCTAGAGTTAGATTTGCCTCCTGATGGCAGTGAGCCACTTTATGCAGCATCTGCCAAAGTGCACTCTGAGACTGGTTTATATTTTGATAGCTCCTGCACTAAAAAAAATCAGAAGAATAAGAGCCTTTATCTACAATAGATTTTTTTTTCCCCATATTTTTTTAAATGGAATTTTGAGCTACACCTATTGAACAGACTGAAAGGTAAGGTTTTATTAACAAGAGAGCATGCACAAGATTTGTGTATCCTTTCTGTTTCAATCTGGGGTCCTCCATGGGCTACAGAGACTCTGTGCTTGCTAACTAACCCCTGCTGGAATCATGTGTTCCTGTGAATTCCCCCTTTCCATGCACCCCCAACATTTGGGACTTTCCCCTAGGCTGCACAGTTGTGAGTAATCTTACCTGACAGGAACTGATGTCCTCTGACATGAATTAAGCAGGAAGTTACTGATAGAGTAGACAAGCAGTGTATTTTCTTCTTGAGCTCTGGCAGAAGCCTAGCACCCACCCTTGCCTGTTGCTCTGCACGTTCGCTCTCTCAGCTCAGTATTGGCAATGTTTGTTTAATTTCAAAGTAGGAAAGGAAACCAAAAGAAAATTTCACTTAAGTAGATGTCTTGGATCTGACTACAATTACATGCTTTTAAATGTTCTGGCAGAGAAGCAATACTACCTCTGAAAGGCTGGCATGCATCATTTAGGCCTTTCAAAGGAGAGTGGTTCTGTACTATCATCTTCTACAGCTTAAAAACAGAAACTAGGAGCCTTCCCCTCTATTTCCCATTTTTTTTCTGCACTTAAAGGAATGAAAGTTTTAGCTTGGCAGTTTTAATCATGTAGGCATCTCACTAGTTCATCTGGGTTGTGTGAGGGAAGATGGGCTAAATGCAGTACCTTCCAAAAATACTACAGATGTTGGGTGTTCTGCTCTTACTGAAGGTCTGTGGAAACAAATTCAAAGCCTGGTGTATTACAGAAGATGGGTGCTTGCTTTCTGTTTCCTCTGAAGCATCAGATAAGTTTCTTAGAAAAACTATGTGAAAGAATTATTTTGTTTTCAGTATTGCGGAAGTTTTGGCTGGTACTTGGATATTTCTGACCTTCCTTGCATTCTAAAAACACATTTCATCAAAATCCTGATAAAATATAAAACTGTGACAACTATCTTTATTTGTAAGATCAAGACACCAAAAAGGTTAAATAACTTGCAAGAAGGTGTGAAGGTACCAACAGCTCTTCCCAGGCCTTGGCTAATTTTCCCCCTAATTGCAAGTGATGATCATCAACTAGGATTTTATTTTCCTTACATGGCAATTTAGGGGATGTCAAAGGGATGTGATTCACAATAGAACAATCACTTATAGTCAAAGTTTGTGGCGCTTCTGCTTTCCCATGGCAATTTAGTGCTTCTTATTTCTGTTTCTGTACGAACTGTGTGCACGCTGGCATGTTTTCACTATTGGAACTCCTGTGCAGTCCTGCTGCCTGGGATGTGGGTTTCCATAGTAGTTTTCTATCCCATATGAGGTAGAGAAGGAAATAATAATGGTTTCTGTTGATTGTGCAAAGCAGGACTCAAGGGAAACTTGGAGGAAGTCTGATAATTTCATTGGTAAATTTAAAATTGTCTTGCAAATAATAAGATTTAAAAGTACATTTAGGGATTGAGAATAGCCCCAGACATTAAAAACCCCAAATGCTAGTACCTTAATACTTTTGAAGGTTTCCTCCATTTCTGTTAAAACCAAAAATTGTTAATTAATATTCTGTTCCCTCCAAAGGGTTTAGTTTTGACAAATTGGTTTTCCCCCCTGAATAATTTGAACAATTTTCCTTGAATAATTGTTTCTCCCCACCCCCTGCCCTTCCAGCAACTGGAAGCAGCAGCTGCTCGTGCTGCTGAGGAAGAGAAGAAAAGACTTCAGACTCAAGTTGAATTACAAGATCGTTTCAGTTTGGAGCTGGAGAGAGAAAAGATGGTGAGTAATGCATGTGGTGTTTTGCTGTGATTACACAGTGAGCAATGCGCTCAGCACTGACTTCACTCACAGGCAGGCACTGAAAGTATTCCGCAGATTTTGCAGGAGGCTGGAGACTGCAACCAACGATGTATTTATTAGAGTTTACGTAGAGATGTAGTGAATGCAAACACTGGAACACCTTGCCTACAACTTGTATAGCATTCAAAGCTTAAATATTATTGGAAAATTGGGGAAATTTGACTGTTTGAAAACTAAATCCAGACTTGAAGTTATCCTTGCAATTTTCAGAGATGGAGAACCTGCAGCCAGTACATGCTATGAGAATATGCAAAATGAACACAGGCATAATCAAAATGCATTTTAGGAATTTTATGACTTGAATGTGTTCCTAAAACTACTGCTTTTTTATACTGTGTATACACATCTATACACACACACAAACATAAAAAAATGAAAGAAATATTGTAGGTTTACAATGCTGTTACTATGATCCACACAGAGAATTTCCAGAAGAACTAATTTTAAGTCCTCAAGGGCTTTGTCGGGTGTAACAGGCTTTTCTGTTAGCTGGAGAAAAAAGCAGAAATAGCCAAGTCAATGTGCTGGAACGTCTCGGAACATAAATGCATCTAGTGCCCCTTTAGAGGCTGAAATGTGAATTCTTGAATAAGATCACTTTCTGGATCAGTGGGTTTTAGTACGGGGAGGGCAAACAGAGTGCAGACCAGTAGAGCAGGACACGCCCTCCTGCCTTACTTGACAGCAAGCCTTTCTTGCTGACCTCAGGAGCCGTGCTTACCTTCTGTGAAGTACATGTTACATATTGCTAAATGCCGAGGTTTTGGTGCTTTATCCTGACTCACTTCAAAGCCAGCTGCCTGCTGTTGTCCCTGGCATGGTAATGGGCTGAGTGGGACCAGACTGCTCTGGTTTCCTGCTCTGGTCAGTGAAAAGGGAGTAATGAGGATCAGAGACTGGGTGGCTGTGGATGTGCAGCATCCTCTCACCTTCGTCTATCATTTACGTGTGTTTTTTGTTATAGTTGCTCATCTCTTAGCAAAACCAGTCTTCTTAGCTGATTTCCAACCATCCATCCTGTGCTGTCATGGTGCCATCATCCACATCTAAGTATATGAAATAGTCTGCTGCCAAGGGAGGACTTGCCTGAGGAAAGGAGTGGAAACAGTATAATTAAACTAGACTGACCTTTGTGTCTGGGCGCTCTATGAGCTTTCTCTTCCTTTGGTTTAGTGTGTATCTGTAAACTAAATGACAGCATCAAACTGACTGAAGTTAGGGTTAAACCCCTGTAAAAAAACCTGTTCTGCACAAACTAGGGCAATATAAAGTAACCTGTACTATTATTTTGTTTAAAATGCTCTTAGTTACACATCTACAAATCTAGACCCAATGTTACCAGTTCTGCTCTGCAGGCAGCAGGAAAAGGGTTGTCTCTGAAAACATTATCTGAGGGAAACCTAGCTATTCTTTTAAAAATTGGAAATGTAAGTTGAATGGTAGCTCATCTGTGTCCCTGATTTGTGCTGCTAGGTAAGACAAAAAATGGAAGAGCAGGTTGCTCAGAAATCATCTGAACTGGAACAGTATTTACAGAGAGTACGTGAACTGGAAGAAATGTATAAACAGCTACAGGGAGCTCTGGAGGATGAGAAACAGGCACGTCAGGATGAAGAGACTGTAAGGAAACTTCAAGCCAGGTATGGTTTTGACTTAGTAGAAATTTATTTCAATTCCCCACTCACCTCCTGCAATAATAGGTAATTGTGCCATACTAGTAAAGAGTGTTTGCATCTTGGATGCACTGCTTGAGGGAGAGACTAGCTTGCAGTCCAAACACAGGATAGATTTTTTTTCCTTAAGCTATGAAGGCTGAAGCTGCTATTTATGACTTTTTAATGTTTGATTAGCCCTGAGCAAAGGGGGTACTCGGCTGTTTCAGAAAAGCAGGCACACTTGTATTTTTCCATCAGGTGTTATGCATGTCAGCACTTGAAAAACTGAGATTACTCTGTACAGGCTTCTCAATCGTGCATTTTATAAAGCAGTAACTATAAATAGGGCCTTCTGCTGTATTTTATCACAGGTTTAAATTGTAATTGATAAAGGGTTAAGTCTCCTCTTACT